>CM075306.1:5200932-5468332 GCA_037672795.1 Lagerstroemia speciosa
GTTAGCAATTGCTAATGTGATACTTACATGACTGCTGACTTGAAAAATTGAATGGTATGACAATAGAAATTTTGAAAAAGGCACTAATATTACAATATCATACATTATCTGCAAAATATTATAGAATTGTATAAAATTTTGGAATTGTATTATATTATTATTATTATTATTATATTATTATTATTATTATTAGGGTAAATTACATCAAAAAACACGTGGTTGCTTTATTTCTCAAAAGAAGCCAACATTTTAAATTTGAGAAATAAAATCACAATTTCATTTTAGCCCAAATAAACCAAACCTTTTATATCTTAAAAATAAAATCTCGTAGTTTCCTTTTCTTAATTTAAGCCAAACAATTCATCTTTTGAAAATAAAATTGCATTATTTATTTTACTATTAAAATAGTTCACTAAACCGATATTCAATACTTATGTGACTATTTTTTTATAACTTTTTCTACAACGTTGGGTAAAAGTATATTAGAATTTTTTAAAATTTACAGTAATATCTTAATAAGTTCTCTGTATATTTTTCAATAACTAATATTAATCTTAATTCAAGAGAAAATTCTTAAATTATTTTTTCCATAAAATCATGCTAATTTATTTATTTGTAAGTACGTGACAACAAATAAGTATAATATATTGCACAAGAATATCAATTTATATTTTAATATATTAGTCAACTTGTTAATAAATAAAAAAAATAATTTTATTTTTAAATGAAGAGTTTGGCTTGATTTGAGAATTAATAAAATTACATGATTTATTTTTAATGTGAAAAGTTGACTTAATTTGGGAACAAAATGAATCTCATGATTTTATTTTAAAATTAAAATGTTTGGTTTTTTTTGAGAAAGGAAGCAAATCTCAGGCTTTTTGATGTATTAACCCTTATTATTATTATTATTATTATTATTATTATTATTATTTTACTAGCAATTTCAAAGTTTTCAATGGCACTTCATCACTAATATCATAATCATTAGCATGAAATTGACATTTAGGATCATATCTGTAAACACCTCATTTTAGCTCGAGAAGAAATATTTAGAAATGGTCAAACTCATTCAAGGCATAGAATAAAAAGTGAAGAAACTAAGTAGGAACTGCCAGTGTAGCAACTAAGTGGAGTTCAACGGCTTCGAAAGTGAATTTAATGGAGTTAGACCAATTCATCATTAAGATCATCGAGTTAGCTTCAACTTGATGGGTCTTGGTCCCCAAAATTCATCTTGGAGAGGGAGATATAATTTTTTTTAATGAAGATTCCTAGTTTATAAATAATAACTCAGCTATGGAGGTTTCATAGGGAAAATTCATACATATTTATTGAAATATACAATCTGAACCAGACTTGTGGCATTTGGACCCCAGCACATGAAAATTCAAGGAACAAATAGAGTGAAATATTGATAGTTCTAGAATCAGCCCGAGAAATTTGATCTCCAAGCCTCATTGCGCAAGTCCGTACTGGTTAGTTGTGTTCAAACATTCGTTTCTCATGAATTCTGAGGTTATTTTGTGGGTTTCTTGTTTCAAGAGTCATCAGCATAAGTTTACTATTATGGAGATCAAATGGTTGAATCAATTTTACAAGATGACAGAAATCTAAGGATGATGCTTACCAATTCTTTTGAGTTAATGCTACTAATTCAGAGGTATGTATTTATTTGCATATAGAATTTCCTTGGCATTATAGATGGATGGGTATAGAAAAGAGATGGCAATGGAGGATAAGTGCTCAAAAGATTATTAGTAGAGTGTACACAGTTCTCTCTTCTGACTAGGAGAGATTTTACTTGCTTATGCTTCTAAATCATGTCAGAGATCCAACTTTGTTTTGAGACTTACTCATAACAATATTGTCCACTGAACATTTAAGCAATCAACTATTAGTAAAGGCTTGCTGAAGTGTGACAACAATGTAAGACAATGGCTGCAAGAAGTTGCATCCTTTCAAATGCTATCGGTGCTAAGGGAATGTTCATAACAATTTTGGTATTTTGTCAACCAACAGATGTCAGATTATTGTGGAATAAATTTAATAGTTACACGTTAAAAGATTACACGTCTCTGTTATTTTCCACTAGTTGAACACATTGTTTCAGCAATCGGAAAAAGTATCAGATACTTTGATCTACCACCCTTTCGACAGAATTTCCAACATAGCATGAGTTTGCACAGAATTATTCAAGATGAGTTATCAATTCCTATCAATAAAAATGATATTGATTCGGTACAAAATTTAAATGATAATCAGTGACATGCATTTAATGCGATCGTGCATGTAGTAGAGCATAATGAAAGGGCTGTATTTTTCATCGATGCCCCTAATGGCACGAGAAAGACCTACTTGTATTGTATTGTCATAGCGAGCCTAAGAAAGCGGGCATATAGTATTTAAATACTCCAATATATGATGTAACATTTACCAGATACAAAGAAATAGAGAGAAGAATGAGATGGTCAATATTCTTCTTTTTCCAAATATCATTTTTAAATTTCACCACAACAATGAAGAACTTATTTCTTAATTTTATTTACTTGGCGTTTATTATATTGCGTATTGATGATTCGTTTCGATATGCTATTATTATATTTTTTGTTATCAGTTACTGTTATTAAATAAAAATTATTATTTATTGCAAATAGAAAGACATATTCTTCAAATAAAATATAATCTCTTCAAAGCATGTATTTTAGTTATGATTTTTGAATTTAGGTACAATTATTCTAGGGAAAAAAAATAAAAAATCATGTAATTTTTTTAAAATAATTTGAATTATCACTTATTTTATTTTTAACCTAGAAAATCACGTGGTTGACTTTATTTTCCCAGTTTTATTACCCCATCAATTTTCTAACGTTAAATTTCTCTGTTAGCGCTTCATGTACAAGAAACATGGCAATGCACGCTAGCATCAATGCCCTTATTTTTACCCGTAAAATCTCTAATTTTTTATTTTTATTAATTTATTTACATGATAATCACGAAGACTGCCACTTGTCCTATAGATGCTACATAATATGCCACATATACACTTGGTGGAAAAAATTAACATCGTTGTTATGGAAATTGCTTGGTGATAGAATAGGGAAGTCCGAGCAAATCACATGATTTTCTAAACTAAAAATAAATTAAGTGATAATCAGAGGAATTTTGAATAGTCAAGGATTTATTAGATGAATTTCCCTTGAACTAATCACCACAGGTTAACTCTATTTCTATTTCTTTGAAATTTTTAGTTAATAACGATTCTTGAAGATTCAAAGCAATATACAAAAGTGCCTTGTGAACAATGAGGGCATGCATTTCTTTCTATCGGTAAACAAAAGTAGGTAAACGTTTCGAACTTTCGCGTCCAACAATAAACATGTCAAATGTACGGAATAACAAGTTCAAACACTAATCTATCCGCGTAGAAATACCAGCCATGAGGTTCTAAGTCAACTGCTATAATCAACAAAAATTCACTGCCCCATCTCATGCTCTTAGGGCAACCTTATGTTATTAAAGTAAGCCGATAAACTAACAATATGGAGTAGACCATGTTAATAATTTGACTCTCCTAGGGGTCCCTATATGGCCATAAGGGAATTAATGGCAGACCCCACATCATACAATTTACTGTCCGATATATTGCCGATTGTTATATTACACCAATAATAAGGAAAACTGAGGCATGTACGGGGGAATGATACATAAACTCCTTCCTCGTTCACAACGTGCTCCATTGAACATTACGTAGGTAAAAAGAGACGTTAAAATTTTTTATAATTTAAATATTGATTATGAACTGTTTAAGTGAAACTATTAAACAATATAATTATTGGATCATAACTAGTTCGTAAAAGCTTCCCCATTTTTCACAGTGCCAGCATTTGATCGGAAAGGTACCTATCACATTATTGCCGACTGACATTTGCACGCGTCCAGTCCGTGCGAATTGGAAAGGGATGGCTGGTGGAGTGGATCCAGCAATGATGGCCACTCCCCCTTACTTTCAAAGACGTTGACGTCCAAGAGACATGGGCAAGGCCAAAAAAAAACTCGACTCTCAAAATTCTGGACTTGGATAGTGCAAAATTCCAATAAAAGGGCTCTCAATCCAGTTTGGTAACGCCCAATTGGCTCTGCAACACTAGCATTAGCTTGCAAAATTATGTTGACGCTGAAATGCCATGGATTATAGGCCTGGTTCTCAAGGAGATATTAGACTGGCATGGCATTTTAAGGTTGAAATCAACCAATTCTTTCACAGGGTCGACATCAATGCACAAGTAGCAGAGTTTTAACGAGCATGAGTCTAGCAAGATCAAAATTTATGAAACCAACTGTGGGTTCCCTGGAACTGCATCTCAAAAGCTCGAAAAGTCAGAGAAATGAGAGACCATACAAGAAAAAGTTGAGAATATAACCAATTCAGGTAGCACAGGTAACAATTGCATTCTGCATATACCCAGAAAAAGAATTATTTAGAGCAACTGAAGTTTATTTGGGTTAACCATTGCATTCCATATGTACCAAAACAAGCCTGAGAACATAACTATGTACACATTCGCATCTGCATAAAGAAAGAAGGTTCTTAGACAAAAAGCCAATTACCTTTTCAATGGTAGCTTAAGAAGCTAACTTCTGACTTTGTTGGAACGATAGATGTGATCATCTCTGTTTTGCTCATTGGATGAAACGGGGAAACTGCAATTCTTCAGATGAGGAAGGCTGCAAGGCCCGAATCCTGACATTGTATTTGCACAGAGTGGACACTATATCAGATGCAGGTGAGTTCGGTCTATTGGAAACGAGCTGATCAGATAAAGCTTTCTGCCTGTAAGCAGTTCCTATGCTGTGGCCACACTTGCGGCAGAGAAGTTTGGTTCTTCGACGGAATAGGCCCCAAGAGTGCTTAGAGAAGTAGGGAACGGGAATGCAGCAGATTTCATCAGCCAGAGTAAATCTGCTCTCGTCTACATTTAAGAATGATATAACCCCTCGCTTTATGGACTTACTGTATTTGGACCCAATGGTTGACGTGTTTCGATTTGAGGAGCTCAGGTTTAGCTCATAGCCACAATACCCGCAGCTGCATAATCAAGAGGACCAGTGATGTTAGAAATGGAGTTCATTCAACAAAGCCCTTATTTGCTGCTCGTAATCATATAAACTAACTGCCTTGTAATTAGACTAACTACTCAATTGGTTGATTCTTTCCCCATCTAATTGTGCAGTTTTATATGCTTGATGATATGATTCAAAACCAGAAGATAAAAGCTATCATTATACAGCTGCTTGCCCCGAACACTGTATACATGCATCTACACAAATGACAGCAGCCAAGGCAAGGGTATTCCAGACTACCAGCAGCTTCAAGGACAGAGGAGAGAGTGGGTTACATAGAAATGCCCAAAGTAACTGTAACGTACCTCAAACTGACATAAAAGAATCTAAGTAACTAACATTTTCTCTGGGATAACAGGGGCATAAAAATTTAGCTATTATAAGGAAATTCATGTGTTGTGCTTTAATTTCTTTTATGAAAGTACCTCTTTTCAGCCCCTCCCCTAACTCGAACAACTAAACTTCCTTTTCCCCCCTTAACTCCCTTCAACCCCAACTGAAATCCAGGTTTCGCCAGATTATTTGCAGGTGTACAACAAAGACCTAAGGTTGACTGAAGAAACATTCACGCATTCATTGGGTGCCCCATTTGTGACATGAGCCCAAGGTGCCTTACACAGATCATTTGTTCCACGATCAATGGCATAAAAACACATACCAATGATAAAGAAATCCCACTAGCCCAGAAAAATGCATAGGAACTTGCTACTTCACAAATTTTTTTAACTTTATTCTTCTATTTTCTGCAAAGTAAAAAATTGCTGCGAATCTAACCAGACCGGAGATCATATATGCAAGTACTGAAATTAAGAGAGTACATTTTAGTTATTGCATAGAACAATTTGCCCACTATTAACGGAGGACAATTGCTAATTGCAAACAAGCTAGCAGAAAAATCTCATGCACTCTCCATAGCATTGCAAGGGAAATTCCAGTCAGCCAGATGAATTACCCTTCAGACCTAGCAATAATACTAGTGTGCATATGCTAGGATAAATTTCAGCGAATTCCATCCCCCAATCCCTAACCTCCCCAATCATTTTACTTCAGCAAATTCACCAACAAGACTATCGAGTATCTCGATCATCTTCCCTGATTCTGTCACATTCTCAGCCGTCACAGTCAAGTCAGCATCGCTAGCTCTAAACTATAAACTCCACCTAAAATAGCCAAAAAAATTGAACCTTTTTGGAGTCGAATTCAGAAATCGTGCAGCCGATGACAGGATTCTGCCAATGGAAACATAATTATACGTAGGATCAGATTCTTCTTCTCAAGCAAAATACAGCCAACCTTTACCTGTATCTGACATCTCTCACAGAAGTAGACGGGAGGAACTTAGTTGCGGTCCGGCAGTCTGGACCCTCTCTGACGCGTATCGGGCTCTCCATCTCCGGTCGGGAAAACCGATGGCTGTCGGTGATGGTGTCCGCAGAAACAAACTATTTACAGTGGAAGCAAAGCGCCACAATGATCAGGACCGGTTGATCGCCGATTGGGGTACCCGGAATGGTGAGATGACCACTGATGGCGGATCGTTTATCGGATCACTTCCGCGTTTCGGAGTTTCCAGAGAGTGATTGAAGAGAAGAAGACAAATAAACCCATTCCCTCCGCCCTTTTTTTTTTTTTTTCTGATTTATATTTTTCTATTCTTTTCTTGCCAACCGAAGGAAAAGAGGAAAACAACTTGGAAAAGTCTAACGGGGCGGTCGTTTCGCCAGTGGACACGTAATCCTTTTTTTTTTTTCCTATTCTTTAGAAAATGACACGTACTCTTTTATACGGGTCACAATTTATAATAGGAAAATTGGTATAATTTGGAGCAAACAAATTTTTGCCAGTCACCCAAATATCTATTATTTTACGCCTCTAAAAGTAGTTTTTTGATATCTGTTTTAGTCAGAATTATTGGTATCTAGTAATCCAACGGATGTTAACTAATTTAGTTCGAGTCGGGAGAATTTATTAGAAAATAATACTCTCCTAATATAAATTCTCTTTATAAACTCGAACCCGAAATCTTATTTAAAGGACCTATATATTTTACAATCCCAACTAATCAACTTTACAGGTTTTGATTTTTTTCTTCTTTCAAAACTACTACAATTTAAAGATTAATTAATTATATGAGTTGTAGTAACATAATTAATTATATATAGGGCTTCATGTCATTTACACACACACTGAAACATTTGCTTACCCTTGTGAGCAATTTTTCTCATCCCAATTTATTTATCTACATAAATATTAGATAGAAAGATATATATTTACTATATTATTTGTACTTTGCGATGCCCATATCGTATCGCAAGAGTAGGTGTCTAGTTATAATATATTACAGTTCTTTTCTAAATATAATATATTACAGTTATCTAAGATAATTTATTATTTATCTTAATTAAAATAACATATTTTGTGAATTGAAGAAGTTTAAAACTGTGAGTACCTTATCCCTTAGACATGAAACATATTGTGCATGTAATTTGGCAAAACTATATTCTTATATCCTAAAATAGGATTATAAATTAAAAAATATTAGTTATCTGAGTTACAGCCACCTGGATGCACCCAAGTCAATTAGCAAGCATGCACCACGTGTAAAGTAAGCTCTATCTTCTTAAAAACTGCAAAGAATGAGAAGAGTTTTTTTCTAAAAATTCACTAGCTATTTAAGAATTTTTTAATTAAATATGAATTTTTTTAAAATCAGAAAATTACAAACTATTCAAGAATTTTTTAATCTGTCACGAACTATTTTTTAGTTTAGAAGATAACAAACTATCATCATTTTTCTCAATTGACTACGTCATTAATTTTATCTATTAATTAACGGCGTACATCATTAATTTTACTTATTGGCATCACATTCGGCACCCATCTAGTCATAAAAATAAGGAACATCTGTTTACACATCGATTCTTGTGATAAAATAGAGAATTTGACAATAGTTTATACATCTGCTTGCACATGTATTCTCGTGATAAAATAGAGAATTCAGTAATAGTTCATATTTTTTATAACCGGATGGACACCGTGTGTAATATCACATCAGACTTCATTTACATAATCAGTAAAATTAACGGTATATATAAGTAATTAACGAATAAAATTAATGAAGTGGTAGATTAGGGAAAAAAACATAATTTGTAATTTTCTAGATCAACAAAATTGTTTGTAGTAAATTAGGAAATTCTTGAATAATTTGTATTTTTCTGGATAAAAAAGTTCATGATAAATTAGAGAATTTTTTAATAGTTCGTAATTTTTTAGACAAATAATTCTAGTGGGAACGAAGCTAACGGGACTGAAGAGATTTAACGGACCTCCGTGACGGTGTCCAGCTGTAATGGACTTCTGTGATTGAAGAGAATGAAACTAACACTGTCTAGCTGTAATGCAAATGGAGCGGATCAGCCCAAAATCATTCAATTTTTCATTTTCCCTTTGTCAATCTATTTGCTGTCTCTCTCCCTCACACAAAATCTGGACAAACTCCTTCAGGTGGCAGCTCCAAATCGGCATTCACTTCTCTTTTCTCCTCGGCGTCGACTGTAATAGCTAAGGTACGAGATCGCTTCTCTCCTGCAATCTAAAAGAGAATTTCCTCTCCTTGGCATCGGTATCACTGTCATCATCACTATCATCTGTCCTTTGCATACTGGAGATTTGCATTGCAATTTGCTGAGCCTCATTCTACAGCATCACAACATTCTGGCATCCATTCTTCATACCGGAGATTTGAACTCCAAACATACTAACCACCTTGTATTTGACTTTAGTAGAGCTTGGTTTTCACTTCATTTGGGGGCTGTTTGGCTCATTGTAATCAGGGAGTTTTCCATGAAAAGTTGGCATTTTCCCTCAAATTTTACGATGTTTGGCAACAAAATGTCATGCATTCTTAATTTGCCTGCCCTCAAAATTTTTGCCGGGCCCTTTGAATTCCTCGGAAAGAGATTACGATGATGAAGCATAGTGGGACGCACAACCTTAAAACCAATTTCACCCTTTCTTCTCTCCGATCACACACGCTGATCTTCTCCCATTTCAATCTCCATTCCTTGCCTACCTTGAGGGTATTTTATAAAATTTTATTTATTTCATATAATATCAAATATTATAATATTATATTTTTAACCATTTTTCATCCATCTATAATATAATCAAACACTGATAAAAAAATATTAACCAAATATAATAATTTTATATTATAACACACTTTTCCCATAAAATAATAATTTTCTGACGTAATCTAAAATTATCTCTACCAACGCCCCCTTAGTGAATAGCTAAAATACAACTTGGGGTTTTTGGCATCCAACAAGCTGAACCTATAAAACACCATCAGAAACTAGAAATGGGTATGAATTTATTTTCATTAAGAAATATCTGACAATTTCTGTATTTTGTTTCAAAATTGTAGAGAATTATCGAGATGAAGGATTGATGCACATCATGATCTCCGTACGACATTTTCCAACGACGAGGATGCATAGAGCGCTTCCAACACGTGTGCATTTAGCAAAGGATATGGAATTGAAAGGAGAACAAATATTATAATAAGTGTAGAGAATCATGAAGGTGCATTTTTATATGTTGTTGCGAAGATTCTCATGATATTTCTCCGTATAAGGAGAAGAAGTTTGTGAGGATCGATTTCCATTCAATTTTTAAGATCGCTTTCCAGTTTTTTTTAAAAAATTTAGTTGAGCTCTTAAATATTCTAAACCTTCTTCAGTAACTCCTTATTCAAACTTCGAAGGAACTCATTCTTCTCCTCAAGCAACTTCATTTTCTCATTCAAAAACTCTCTTTTAAACCTACCAAATATGTACGATCAGTGTTCTGTATTAACAAGCCAATTAACAGTGTTTAAAGATTAAGTTTAATGATAAAATTAATTGAGCATAAATTTAAGGAGGAAGCATACCTTCCAGAATTTATAACGCCAAACCTTTCTTCCTTGATTCGTCTTACTCCATGACGTTAGCAATCGATCTTTCACTACGTGAAGCCACATTCCGTCACTTTCACACAAATTGGACGTCATGGACAGCTCTTCATTTTTGATTCGACAGTTACTGTTGCCATACTATCAATTTCGTAGAGACAATTCGTAAAACAGATTAAAGGGTATTTTTTGCTATTCATGTTCAGCATACCAAAATACTGCAAACATATATTCATCATCAGCAGGCATATAGTCAGTAGTTAATCGATTCTCAAACAAGCAGTAAATTGCACTGAGTATTAAAACGATTCTAACCTGAAACCCTAGAAACGAGCAAGTAAGCTATTCATTATTTCTAATAGTGGTTAAAACAAGTTGATTCCTCAACCACCGATTTCGAAAGCCAACGGTAATCCCTATCAACAACTACATCATTTGAACAAGCTACTCTACAACACCTATAACATTAGCATTGTGAACCATAATTATTCAGCTAACAAGACACAATAGTCCCAGATTCACTTTATGGTAACCAGCGGCTGATGGAGACATGAGCACCTGATTGAAAAACGAGATATCGATCCGAATGATGGCTTGACCACAGCAGCAGATCAAGGAGCTTCACCGTGGCGGATGGAGAGCCTCAGGAGAAAAGTTGCAGTTGCTACCATTAAACATCTGTCCGTTACTTTTTGCGAGGACCCCTTTATCCTCTGCAGCTTTTAAAGAGAGAGAGCTTCACTTTCTTTTTTTTTTTGGAAAAAGACATTTTTATCATTAATCTTTTATATTTTTATCATTTTAATTCTATATTTTTATTTTTTTTTATAATTCACGTCCTTAACCTTTGAAATTTTTACTATTTTGATCATACCGTTACTTTTTCCATCCAAACAAGTATATTCCATCTAAAAAAGAAAATTTTATCCAAAATTCTTTAGTAAAAATATTTTTTAAAAAATATATTCAGTCCTTAATTAAGGAAGATTAATAGTAGGTGTTTCTTGTAGAATTGGAACTCATTTTTATCATAACAAGTTACTATTTTGTATTGATATAGCAATCAATCAATTTTTAAGCAGAAATGTGTCTCAGTTTTGAAGGAGATATGTTCATTTATAAAATTTTACAGATATTTTTCACTTTTGCTTACTTTTTTTTTCCTTTTTCTTTATCTAAAAAACCAGTTTTTGTTAAAAAATAACTTTCGGATGATGACATATTATTTTTTTGGATGGAATATACTTTTTTTAATGAAAAAAGTGACAGTAGGATCAAAGTGATAAAAACTCAAAAGGTTGAGGACATGAATGATAAAAAAATAAAGATTTAGAACTAAAATGGTAAAAACGCGAAAAGTTGAAGACCAAAGGTGTCATTTACCCTTTTTTTTTTTTTTATAATTGAGATATCTGGGTGCCTTCCGGGTCCGGCTAGTAATTGTTACGACCCCTCCTCCTCTAGGCACACGCAATAACTCGCAAACTACGTGTATCAAATAAATTAGAATAAATTCTGAAGGACTTGTGCCCGTGAATAATAGAACTCATTACCGAAAAACTAAGGAGGCCCTTACTTACTACATGCTGTGCATGTTGATTGACTTTGTAATATGCAGGTGGCTGTAACTCACACAACCAATATTTTCTCGTTACTGACCCTTCGTTTGGCCTCAGACATTGAGTGATTCTTACATGAGTTTAGCTTGTTATGTTACTAGTAAACTTCATTAATAAATATTTATTATATCATTAATAAATATCACATCAAATTTTTCTATACATTAATAACAATTATTTTTTAACATAATTTGACATATTTACTTATGTTTTAAATATTTATTAATTAAATTTACCGTATCATATATGAACTTGGCTAACCTAAGAATTTCACTTCCACATCCAACTTGTTGTGGATTTTTATCTTCTTTTCGATTTTTTTTATCTTCTAAGGATTTTTTTCTGCACTCCACGTCGTCGCCCGCTCCACTGTTTTCCTTTCCATTTTTTTTTTAAATATATAGGAGAGTGAGTTTCTTCTCAATGATAAAAGCAAAAGGAATTATAGAAAAGAGTTAAGGGGAATCGCAGCATGAGATGAAATCAGTGAAATTCCAATTTTGTTTCCCTCATCACCTTACCTCTTCTTGACCAGTAGATTTCTTTTCCAACCAAAAAAGGTAAAAACACCATTGATGTTTGTTAGAAGCACCAGATTGCGTATAAAAATGGTGCATATGTAAGAATCTATCGAAATTAATTTATATTGGAGATGTGTGACTGTAGTGAGATCAATTTTCACATAAATTAGTTCTAATTAGCTTTTGCACATTCCATTTATGAGTACTACATATTAAATATTTAATTATTAAGCGATCCTTGCCCTTGTGCACCTTTGTGAAGAAACCATGTGAATAAGCTAACTTATATCATAAAAAGGTAAACATACCAATTAGAATGCATCCATACTGTGGTAGTAGAAGAGACCTAGGAGCTTTGATCTTTGGTTAATATGAGTCTCCTTTATTTGCAATAACTTTTTTTAAACCTTTTGTCAATGGCAGTTCACATGTGGTGTAAATTATAAAAAGTTCTCTAGCATTTTCATATTTATGCACCTGATAGTCAGTTTTATTTGGACTTCTAGATGCTCGAGGATGCCTACTGTCAACTATCTATATTAATCAAAACTTAGCTAAGCTCACTTGTTGAGGTAGACTCCCTTTGCAAGACAATCCAAGATCAAGAGGTCACTCAATGAAAATGCAATAGTTATTGGCTTTAAAATCCTTTCTTAAATTTCATAGAAGAGCTCATTTCCATGTAAGAGCATGGATCAAGAGAGGCTTGTGATATATACGTTAGACAATACAAACAGTAGGTTATTCAAGATCATTTGCCCTTACTTGCATACTTACTGGAGTGGAGGTAGGGGCAAGAGTTCAATTTGTGGACCCCACTTCTGCAAGCTTTAGTTTTGCTCCTATCCTTATTGATTGATTCTTCTTTACTCATTTCTTCAATTTACTTTTTACTTCAATTATTCGATTGACTTGACTTGGATATAATCGTGCTAATTTTAGTGCTTAGCAATGGAGTAGAACAAGCTCTCGTGGGAACCATACTCTACTCATGCTTTATTACTTGCTTACGATACGTATACTTGCATGCACTCTCTTATTTACGCAACAAATCTCATCTTCCTTCTCTACCCATCTTCCTTGTTCATCCTTTATTATGTAAATCTTACTATTTATCCTCCATCGAATGGTTGTTTGTTAAAAGAACCTTGAGTTTTTATACCTAAAAGATAGCTAGTTAACCCTTGACCTTTGATGCCAATACATCTCTTCCCTCATCCAAATCTCCCCAGGCTCCCTAATAAGCTCTTCCTCTCTACCATCCATCCCATTGTGCTATTCCATTTCCCGCGATTCACTCAATTCTTGGTCAATTCTATCAATTTCTTTCCTATTATTTGGAACTCCTTTTTACTCCATTCAATTAGTTTCTTCCTATACACATTAAGCTTACCCTTAATATTATCCTCTTTATTCTCATCTTTCCAAACTTTCTTAACAACTCCCTCGCAGCTGTCAGCAGTCAACCACATAGACTCAAATCTAAACCTTCTCTTGCCTTTCCTATCTTTTGTATCAATATCAATAATAAGAGGCGAATGATCTGAACCAACTCTTGCATTCATAGAAACTTGTGTCCTCCGCATTCGTAACATCCATTCATTCATCACCAAGCACCTATCCAACCTCTCTTTAACCCTCCTTCTCTTATTAATCCATGTGTACAACTGCCCTTGAGCGCCCCAATCATGTAAGCATGAGTTAAGAAGCATTTGTTGAAAGAACACAAGATTCCTTTTAGCTTTATCCCTTCCACCCTTTTTTCTTGTCCCTCACGCAATATCATTAAAGTCTCCCAGGCACATTCATGGGACATCCCTTTGAACACTCATTACTTTTATCTTTTGCCACATATCTTGCCTCCTATGATAATCTGTGTGTTTATGGATCCAAGTCACCAACAATTTATGGTCATTACCGCACATTGTAACCTCAGCATCAATCATATAATTTTCCTTCTAATATCTACTTGTACATCATCATTCCACCATAAGGCCATTCCCCCACCAATCCCTTCTGGTTCAACATTCTCTTGCATCTGCATACGAACTTTTTTCATAATCTTTTCCATCATCTCAAACTTATTTTTCATCTCCATAAGAAACACGATCGCAAGGTTGTGCTTCCTTATAAGATCTTTCAGCTGTTGGATTGTCAAGGTAGATCCTAGCCCTTGACAATTCCAGCTGATAAACTTCATTTGTCACTTGTGGCTGTTGGGGGCCAGCCACAACTTCCCATCAATTCACAATTAGCTTCTCCAATTTGGATGTCATTGACCAGTTCATTCAACCCCTCCAAAAAACCAATCGTCAGACCATCGTTTTCCATTCTCATACTATTGGTTCTTTTCTTAGAAAGTCTTCTTTTCCTTACTTGTTCAGCCTTGGGTTTATACTACCTCATCCTCTTCCCAAATTCCTCCACCAGTCTTCTTCTCTTCTCATCTTTCTCCTCCTCTCATTCCTCCCTTTTTCTTTTCAAAGTCAACCTATTCATGGCTATTGCTAAATTATATGCTACCAAAGCCTTCCTAAGGTCTTCCTTCTCCTCTTCACTCGGTAACTCAATTATGTAATTAGCATCATCGTTCATCTTCATAGCTTCCTTTTACACTTGAAAAAACCTATTTTCAATGACCACCCTTCCTCACCATCTTGTCTCTCCTTGGTAGGGCTCTCTCCCTTACACACTCTCCCCTCTCCTCAATCCCTTCTTACCCATCATCTCCCTTATCATTCTTTTCACTCATACCACCTCGCTCATTAAGCCCCTCATCATTAGAAATCCTCTCATCTTGTCTTTCCACCCACCCCTCTCCTTTTTTTAGATTCCTCACTTTTTTTAGCCCTCAACCACTCTCTAAACTAAATTCCCCACCCTTAACAAGTTGTAGTTCACACAACTTATCAGTATGATAGAGGTTAATGCTTATAGAAAAAATCCTAAAGCTTCTCATACATAAATCTAGCCTAACCTACATTTCCCCTGTCATCGCTTATCCAAACTCCAGCCACCAGTGGCTCCCCCTCATTCTTCTCAATTCTAACCCTTAAGAATCCTCTTTGCCCTACCTCAACACTCTCCACTTAAATTACCTTCCCCAAATATTCACAATCAGTCTCACAGTCTTCTCAACCATCTAATTTAAAGTTAAATCATGAATTTGTACCCAAAAATTTTTGACTCCTAATTCAACATCCTCCATCTTTGGGTCCCCCTCCACTATTAATCACAACTAACTAACTCATCTTTGACGATGGGCCTTCCATGTGAATCCATTCCAATATATCTCTATTCTTACAAGCAATCATAAACTTAAGCATCCCCCACCTCCTTCACCATTGTAACACCCCTTTCATCACAGGCATTCTTTAGCATATTGCTAACAACACCTTCATTCAAAACCTTTTTTGATAAAACCCTTCTAATCGCACTACCACCTTACCTCCACCACTCAGTGCATCTAAATCGAGAGGTATGACTATGATTTTTCCCTTTCAATTACTTTAGTCCATCAGGAAAGAGTCCTATGGCAAAAATTAAATCGGTCTTTCACAAGCAATATCTACCAAGGAAACAAGGAGACTGTCTAGAAAGAAAAGGAAACAACCAAATGGGACAATATTTTTTAGGTCATTTTGAAATAGGAAACAAAACAGAGAAAGCAAAATCAACCAAAAAGGAAAATGTGATGATAATTAGATGGAATTTGATGAAGAAGATAACAAAAGATGACGAGAAAGAGTACTGGAAAAAAACCCAGGGTAGAGCCCACACCTGGTAGCAGCACTCCCTAACAGCTCATGCTAGTGAGAATTTTCTCTCTCCAGATGAAGAGCCAAGTTGAGTTGGAAGACAAGATTACTCTCATCTAATAAGAGTTCTTCACTATTTTCCTTTTGAACTGCTCACTTCAATGTTCTTCAATTTTTTGTGTGACTTCCACTATCATAAAGTAAACCATCTTTTGACTAGAAGAGATCAAGTAGAATCTAGTCATTTATTTTAAATCAGTGTTTTTTTACCATGTTTATTCCGTGCTTAATGTTTTCTAAAGGGAATCAATTGAGAAATTTAGTTAAACTTCATAGAAGAGTTATCTGTTTAGTCAAGGCTTTTGCTTACAATTGAATTGTTGATGTTTGAATTTCCCTTTTTTGGGTTTTATTCTAATCAATATTGGTGTTTGAATTTCAATTTGCCATCGTAAGACCCAAAATTATGAATAAGAAATGTCAAAAATGTTTTTGGAAGGTTTATGACAGAGGTCATTAATTTGGTGATTACATGTTTGTAAGCCTAAAAGTGAAGGGACTTTAGGAATTCAGGATATCCACCACCAATGGAACAAGGTTGGAGCCCTTGAAACTACATGGTTGCCTTTAATGTGCACGAGATCTCTGTAGGTTTTTGGACCCATCATATAATGTTAAGAGTTATTGGTTTTTTAGCTTAACATGTTGGGAGATTGCTCATGGAATCGATGCAAGATATTGCAATCTCGAGAGCTTACTAGTCCTTTGTAAGAGATCATATTGGCATTCGTTCTCATGTGTCTTCGTGGCATGTTACTTGGTTACACTTACCCGTTAGATCTTTATATCATTTCATTGGGGGGCTATCATTGTTTTCAATAGAACAAAAAAAAATATTTGATTTGGTTTGGCATAGCAAGCATGAACTATAAATGGTTTGTGTGAAAAATCAGATTGGTTTGAACTAATTCAATTAACTAGTTGAATCGAACATGGTTTGGATCGTTTCAAATCAAACCAAATTGATTCTAAGACCAATTCAATTTGGTTTGAACTATATCAAATTGGTTTTGAAATTGTATTTTTGTATTGTTATATTAAAAATATTCGGTTCAATTTGAACCATAACAAATTAGTTTTGAAATTAGATTTTTGTATTATTATATTAAACATATTCGGTTTGGTTTGTACTGGTTAGCCGCACCAATTACACTTAGAAATTAAGTGAACCACTTTTCATCAAAAAAACCATACCAAAATAGAATCGGTTTGGGGAGTGTCCACATTTTGGAGTGTCTGGTTTACAATGAGAGTTAAAGATTCTAAACTGCAATGGACAATGGGAACTTGGTTAACTAGTAGCATCCCAAGGTGCTCCCTTATTTGTTGATTAAACCAAAGCCTACTGAATAGTGAAATTACAAAGTAATGTGTTGGATGAGGTTGCAATCAATCTTGCCTATTTTGTTTGAAAGTACACAATTTAACAGAGAGGAACTATCAATTTTCTAGGAGTAGGCTTGGTTAACTGTTCAATATCTAGCCCGCAAAAGGATGGATTACAAGTAGTAAATCCAGTGAGCTGGTATCGTTCCCACAAGGATTAAAGCCTATTGAGCTTGAACTTAGAACACAATGTACTAAGTCAAACCACACAATACTTGAGAAGATGCAACAAAAAGAAAGAAAAGGAGTAAAGGTGGAAATTTTATGGAAATTGGAAATAACTTTATACAAACTCAACAAGGAAATGATTCTAGGGGTTCAGTTTCACTTAGGTCTATTCCAATGCTCTTGAACTTAACTAACTAGATCAAGTCAAGTGTTCAGTTTTTCCTATCCACGGGTTCTAAAGTCACCTAACCCGACTCTCGTTGTAACTAGGATGTATCCCTAAGATGATTCTAACCCACTCTATCTCTAGGTAGTTAGGATTAAGGGACAAGGGTCGTGTTATATTGGGATTCCCAGGGTGATGGCTACTTCTCAGGCCTTCTCACACATCTCTTCTAATTTTATGAATGACTAACCTACCTCTCAGCATGATTATTCCTAGTCTACATTTACTTAGGCGACAGGATTCTCCCTCTCGTGGCTCCTCACCTTCCCTTAGATTGATTTATCGAGTTGGTCAAATATCAATAAATGCATGAAGTATAGTAAACATAAAGGAATTATAACACTTATATCGATCCGGGACATAAGAGTCCAATACATGGAAGAAATAAAAACCAAGATCCACTTACTATTATAGAAAATAAAACTAGTGGGCATCATTGAGTTAGAGTACATGTTCATTGGATTGAAAGACAAGAAACCAAAATGAAGGAAGAGGAACTAAAGGTAGAAGGAATCTCAAACACCAATGATGAGCTTGATGCCTTAACTCGTCCACCCAAGATCCTTGCTTTGACGTCTAGGAATTCGAAAGTTCACTCCAACGATTCTTCCACTCCTTAGACTAGGACCAGCAACTTTCCTATTCTATGCTGAGGGTTGTGGTATTTTGGGATGGATTGTCTGTGCTGGTGCACCTAGCTACCGTGGTTTAGCCTTGCACCACCACGATATGCTTGCTTTATTTCTGTGCAGTTTACTTCGTTTGGCCACAATTTCCTTGTTTTAGCTTTGAATCATGCATGGTTTGATGCGTTAGAATCTTGACTCAACGAACTTTCAGTTGATATCTTATTTGGCATATTTTCTTTTGAGAAAATCCTACACAACATCTAGAGAACTTAGAGGATGGGGATTAACACTTCCTTAAAAACATAGATACTTATAATTTAGCCTAACTCAACAAAAATCAAGTGGAATGCATTTTCGAAGCTCAATATTTAAGGTCTAAAAGTGTGTTTAAAATAAAATTTCCATGGCATTAACATTGGCTAGAAGACTTGTGCATGTAATTGTGGAGAAATTGCTTTCTTCGCCAAGAGTTCATTATCGTCTTCAGGTCTCTTGTATAGCAAGGCTACTAACCCTTTTACCTAGCACACATCAGTTGTATATAATTCAATTACAGTTCAATGAGAAATACAACAATTTTTTTTTTAAAAAAAATCTTAGTTAACTTGTAAATGAAGAAAATTTACCTTAGGAGAACTTTATCGCTAATGGATCCGCCTGCTCGAACTAGATTAGTCAGGGCCTGTTGGGTTTCCAAATACCAGTGATTTAGATTGGAAAAATAGAGTTATTCATGAGAATGATAGGAATATATATGAGAATTATAGGAATACTAGTATAAAACCTATACTTCGCAGCGATATATAGATTATTAAGAACACAAATATTTATATTTTGTTAAAATTAAATGATGATGAAGAAAACATTCAATTATGTGAAGAACAGGTATACTTCTAGCATAGATCATATAATATGAAATTGTAAATTACTTTTTAGGTTTCTAAAAAAAGTAAAAAATCTCACTCTATCTCCTCATGCAAAAAAAGGGAATGGGAAAATAAAAAAAAATGAATGGTAGATAAAAAGCGAAGGATGGTGACGTGAACGGTTTGTGTGGGCTCTACCGCACATAAAAAATTTTAAAAAATTGGAAAAACAAAACTTCATAGGAAGCTGTCATATGGAGAGCTAATAGGTTACAACGTGGAGTGCTAAGATATTGTAATTCTATTTTAATATATTAAGAATATATAAATTTATGAGCATATTTGTAAGTCCATTATGATAGCTTAGTAACTAGTAATCTTTTTTTTTTTTTGGTTCGATAAAGAAGAATTCATTACGACTATATATGAGAGTCCATACATGCCGATAACTAATAATCAACCATTAACCGCCTTGACATACTTTAATTCGCTGCTATCATTGCGTTTTTTTGACATTCAAAAAAGTGTTTTAAGGCAATAATTGTTCGATATCATCGTAAAGGATGTCATTTTAGTGTAGTGATACAAGACTCCGACCGACAATTCATAGGTTTTGAATTCCATCATTGCCATGGGAGTTATGTGCCCATTTATTTGTCTTTGTTTTCTATCATTGTAATATATTCATGAGCCTCCCTTGTTACAAAAAATGACTGTATCAAATTATTTTATTTGCTTCCACTATAACAGAATTAGAAGTCGCCATAATTATTTGCCCTAAGAGGTTAACCACCATAACCATTTTTGAAGGCCTATTGCATGGAATTACTTAAATAGGAGTTAGTGTGCACATGATGACTCGAATTTGCGCTCTAATACTACAATAGAATTGGAAGCCGTCATAACTATTTGTTCTAAAAGGTTAACCGATCAGATAACTTCATGATTTATTATTTAATACTCCACTTCTCTAATTCTTATTTTTTACAATTGAATAAGAATGAGTTGCATTAATTTTAGTAATTAATTAGGATTTAAATTTGTCATAGTAAAAAAAAAACTGATACTCTACTAACAATTGTATTGCCTGTTCTCTTTTCATGAATTTTTTAGGTTTATAAAATTGAGAATTATTTATTATGATGCTACTTTGGTTAAAAAAAAAGGGTACTTGACAATAAGTGTCGGCTCTATCAAGTTAGTCACACTTAAATGATGTGGATCCGCAACGACAGCTTATATAACATTGCTACCATTTTAAAAGAGTTCAAACACAATTGTCATAATTTTTTTTATTTTTACATTAAATTTTCATAATGGTAAAAATATTTTGTATCAATGATGCAATTTTTGAAGATCGGACACCATCGGAACACTAGTAGAAAAGTCTGACTGTTGTCCTCGGTGGACTCAGACCAATTACTTGGGTCGTGCGACACCATTCGACAGAAAAGGACGAATACTTCGATTGCTGTTGCGGCCCCAAATGCGCATGCAAGCGGCGGGAACTAGGGGACGCTCCATTTCAAAAATCCACAATAAAAGTAAAACAATTAAAAAAAACAAAATATAAAATAAAAATTATGCTTTTTTATTGTTTTCCTAAAAAACAAATTAGCTCTTAGAAATTGAAAAGCTGAAAAAGAAAAGTGGCTTCCCCGTTCCTTCAATTATAACCATCATCAGTCTCACAGCAGTCACAGCACACGGCAGAGCCACTGCTCTCTTTCTCTTGCTCTCCCCGACTCGCTCGCTCTCTCTCTCTCTCTCACTTGGGCTTTGCTGCGAATCCCACCACTGTCTCTCACATGCTGGAGCCCGGCTTTTCCTCTTTCGAAATCAAGAAAAAGGCAAAAAGGGACAAGAAATAGAAGGTGAAGAGTGAAATCCACATTATCTGAGAATATATTATACATAAAAAGCAAACGACTGATATTCTACGGCTCCTCTGCATCAGTCTTAATTTAATACTTGTGTCTGCAGTCTTAAATCTCACGTCTGGCTTTTCTTTTAATGGGTATCCTTACGCTCTCTTGCTCGTTCTTGATTCCAGTCAAAGGTTCTCGGTATTCGGGTTTTGTTCCCTGTAATTGTTTTTATTAGATAATAATACCAACAATGTATATGTTTAATCCGAAATATGTCGTATTTTCCCGAAGTGCGAGGAGGGCTTTTAGCTCTGTGGGTCAATTCAGTTTCTGCAATTCCTTGATTGGGTGCCACCGAAGCTGAGCCTCCATTTATTTGGCGACATGCATTGATCTGCATAATCAGGGTTTTGATTCGGAGATGGGTCTCCTTCAATGAGCTTTCATTCGGTGGTTTCGTTCACTTTATTGATGAAAGTGAGTTCTTTTCGGTTCTTAAGTTTGTTTGGAAACATTTTCTGTCCACAAATTTCTCCTTTTCCAAGAAGCTTCTGTCTTGGTTTGTTAGTGTAGTTGTTGCGGTTAAGAATACTTAGAAGGGTGCATTTGAAGCTAAACTGAGAGGATGATAAGCTAAGTCATCTCCTGCTGTTCGTTTGTTTTGGGGGCCTGTTGGAGGGGAGGACAATGGTCCCTTCCTTTTAAAAGGAAGCATATTTTGTTTGGATTGACAGGAGTAGTGCGTGTTATCCACTATGAGCAAAAGTTGTCCTAACCATGGAGACATTTATTGCAGATTTGGCTCTCTGTGATTGGTAGTCGATCTTTTTAGACATTCAAAATGGAAAAGCGGAAGTGGTTCGGTAAGAAAAAATCATCAGACAAGAGCTCGAGTGGAAGTGAAAGTTCGGAATCAAGGTCCTCCCCTTCGGAGAAAGAATGTGATGCCCAGGTGATTCACAGCCTATACTTACATGTAATTCAGGCTTGATGTTCTTCCACCGGTTTTGCTGACGTTTCCTAATGTGCTGCAATTCCGTTAGCTACATAAACTCAATACCTCTGTGGGCAATTAGATGAGCTACCCATTAAATTCCACCTCTTAGGCTGCAACACTTTAGAAACATTTTGCTGTTTTTCAGCACCAGCTTGTCTCTTTAGCAGTCCTATAATGGGGTTGAAATGGGCAATTATCAGTTACTTGTCAGTTTTCTTGGATTTGGGAATAGAGGTGCCTCATCTGGTTTGTTCAGGGAGGAGATGACCGTGAATCAAGGCAGATTGAGTTTTTGACTGGAGTTGACCTTCATCCTGTTTCTTTCATATCTTTGTTGATGGTTTTAAAACTTGTTGAATCGACTCACTTCACAAAGCATCATTCATATGCAAATGGTTTATACATTACCAAAATTGTTAAGCTCATTCTGGATAAGAATATCAGGCTTTCGCATGCTCAGCAGTCTATTTAGATGTGAAATCTTGTTAAGTTACTAACATTAGACATTTGATACTGATAATTTGAAAGCAGCTCCTGACGGGTCTTTTGTGGTACTTGGTTTTTTGAAAGCTGGAACAGTTTAATGCATCTCCAAGCCACAGCACTCAATCCCCAGAAGTCACATCAAAAGCCATGGTCCATGAGGATGATGCCAGCGAAGTTGTGAAGAGTCTGACGGAAAAATTGTCCGCTGCTCTTGTGAATGTAAGTGCCAAGGAAGAGTTGGTAAAGCAGCATGCTAAAGTGGCCGAAGAAGCTGTTGCAGGTATGACAAGCAGTGAAGATTCCATATAACCATTTTCTTTTGTTGTTATAAGGCTTCTGTAGTGACTAATTTCAAAGAAGCTCAACACTATCAGTTGCTGCTTAAACCATATTTATCCATCCTCAACCATTCCAGGTTGGGAAAAGGCTGAAAATGAGCTGGCCGTTCTTAAGGAGCAATTGGACTCTGCAATAAAGCGGAACTCATCACTGGAGGATCGGTTGAATCATCTTGATGGCGCCCTAAAAGAATGTGTTCGGCAGCTTCGACTTGCGAGAGAAGAGCAGGAGGAGCAGGTCCAGGAAGCTGTAACCAAGAGTTCTCAAGAATGGGAATCCACCAAACTCAAGCTTGAGAATCAGATAGTTGAGCTGCAAACCAAATTAGAAGAGGTTGCCAACACTCAAGCACATCTCGATTTCCATGAGAAGCTCGAGTTCTTGGAGAAGGAGAACACGGCACTGAAGTTGGAGCTTCAGCAGCAATCAGAAGAATTAGAAGTTAGGACGATTGAGAGGGACCTGAGCACACAAGCAGCAGAAATGGCCAGCAAACAAAACTTGGAAAGCATAAAGAAGGTGGCCAAGCTTGAGGCCGAGTGCAGGAAACTTAGAAAATTCTCCTCGATGATTAATGATAACAAAGTGTCAGCTGCTGCTTCCTCAATATATGTTGAGTCTCTTACTGACAGTCAATCAGATAGTGGGGAGCGGCTCAATGCCTTGGACGTGGACACCTGTAAGTCTAGTGGGTCTGACCAGTGGGCCTCAGCCCTGATTGCAGAGCTTGATCAGTTCAAGAATGACAGGGGTGCTAGCAGTACTAGTAAGAATCTCGCGAGCTCATCTGTCCAGATTGATCTCATGGATGATTTCCTCGAGATGGAGAAGCTTGCAGCTTTGCATGAGACCAGGAAGTTCGAGGAATCAGGATCTGTTATGAAAGAGATAAGTGACGTGGAGAGCTCTCTGAGGGCCGAGCTTGACAAGATGATTAATCGGAGTGTTGAATTGGAGCAGAAATTAGAGAAGCTTGAGGAGGAGAAGGCAGAACTCAAGATGGCTCTTATGACGAGTCAGGAGTTGGGTGAAGCAGCTCAGATGCAGCTGATTGAGGCTCTGATAAAGTTGGAGGATCTACAGAGGGAGCTGCATATGGCAAATGATACAAAGCAGTCAATCGAGTCTCAACTCATGAAGATGGAAGCTGATGCCCTGACCATGTCTTCTAATGTCGAGTCACTTGAAACAGAAATTAAAAAGGAGAAAGCATTGTCAATAGAAATGGGACATAAGTGCCGGCAATTGGAAGAAGAGCTAATGAAGAAGCAGCAGGAACTTGAAGCTCAGCAGACCCTGCGTGAAGAAAATAACCAACCTAAAATAAAGCAGGTTTGTTCTGGAATTATCTTCATCAATATTCTCGAACATTACAGCTTACATGATAAGAAAAACACATGCTTTAGCAGTATATGCCCTTCAAGCATACTTACTACATCAGCTCAAATGATTGAATATTTCAAGAGATTTGCTTGAATCAACCCCATCCAGCTAGGTTTTGCATTATTTGAATTGATAATGAGTCTGCACTTAATGCGTACTTCTGATCGAGAAAAATTCTCGTGTAGAATTAAGATGATAAAGGACTAAGAATCCCATAAATGTCTGTGGTTCTTTTTGTCTTTTTGGGGTGGAGAGAATTGGGTCTAAGCATATGTTAGATTACATTCCAGAAGACATGATATGTCTTGCTAACTGCAAACTTTTTGTCTTTTTGAGGTGGAGAGAATTGGGTCGAAGCATATGTTAGATTACATTCCAGAAGACATGATATGTCTTGCTAACTGCAAAGTTCCCCATTTTGCTCATATTTCCTTCATTTGAAAATGAAAAAAACTAAAAATAAAACGGACCAGAGTAGTTTCGAACAACATGAATGTTTGCATTTAACTATTGCAATCAAATAATGGGGTCTTAAATCTTTTAGGAGGATTTGGCCGTTGCTGCTGGAAGGCTTGCCGAGTGTCAGAAGACAATAGTATCTCTGAGGAAGCAACTCGAATCTTTGGCAACGCTTGAAGACTTCCTCATTGACACCACGGGCATACCCGACTTCTCAGCAGGACAGATTGTTCCACGAGCAAACGGTGAGCCCTGGAGATTGCATTCAAATGAGACGTTCTCACCAAAAAGAGAGTCCGGTCCTGTGAAGATGGGCAGCGAAAATTTAGGCCAGTCATTGATGAAAAACGAGGATGGGAAGTCACCTGTTTCGTCGTCATCCTCAGCTTCGACCCAAGTCAGTTCTGAAAAGAGCCGGAACGGTTTCGCAAAGTTCTTCTCGCGGACTAAGAACGGGATACAGCTGGATATCTAGGGAATGGACAGATGATGTCTGAACAGTTTTAGTTAGTGTCATTTTCCGGCTTGCCGGTTAAATGCTGTTTGATCGGCTGAGATTTGATTAGATCCTCTTTTTTTCCTTTTTCCTTTTTTATACATGAACGGGATTGTGATGTGAAGATTGTGAACTGCTGAATGATGGATGAGGTTTGAATTTGAAAAGGGAGCGTTTTGTTTGCTATATCTGTTCTGGTGGGTAGATTAGATTTGAATATGTCAACGGTTTCTATTTGTCGGATTTAAGGTTCTTATTTCTATTATTTGACTTGTCCGATGTGCTGGACTCAATCTGTATGTACGGATTTGAAATTCATCAGCTTAACGGACATGCAACGGCAAGTTTAGTGAACAATTCACAGGCGAGGTACGTTGGGCTTCTGACCAAGGTTGGGCTTCTTACTTTTCGAAAAGAAAAGAGGTTGGGCTTCATCATGTACGTGATGTATTAGTAGTTTATGTATCGGTACACATTTTATTAAGATGATTCTTTCTAAAAATTGATGAAATGACCATTCTTTTAAAACATTTTCCTACTACTAATTTCATCTCTTTTCTCAATTTATGTGAAGTCTATTCCTTCAAATATTCAATATTAATCTTAAAAAATCACTAATTTCTTTTGAAGTCACTACATTTTGCCCTATTAAATTTATTTTTTCCCATTCTGTACCATCCCATTGGAATTAGATGGTCCTACCTCACAATGATATAGTGAGGAAGGGCTAATCAAATTGCTTTGATTAGTGTTAATTATGACAAGTACTCGGGTGTTTATTACCAATTTACTGATTTGTCACATTTTAATTGTTACTTTTTTACACCACGTGATAAGACAGGATACCTAAGAATATCAAACACCACCTAAATTTATATCAATTTTCCGTTTTTATTATATTTGCCAAATATATTAAAATTAAGATACTTTTGAAAATAATCAATCCTTTCTAATAGGGATAATATAAGTTAGTACAATTTTATTAATAATTTCTAGTTATATCGCTATGAAGCAAGGTCATTTATATGAATTACTATGCAGTAAGGGTGCTAATTTAAATGAAAATTTCTCACTGAAAAGAAAAACTCAGAAAAAAAATTAAATGAAAATTTTGAAAAATGGCCATCTCGTATGCCCACATGGAACTTATCTTACAAACTCTCTTTGTCAAGGGTCAGCATAACAAGCACAACAGCATGCATTACTTCATCAACTTTTGCTGCCCAGAACATGCATAATATACGCAGCACACAGAGTGCACATATATATACATATAAATATACACAATTCTAGGAGCCAGAATAGGATGTTGAAGTAACACTTTCTCAGGTGAGTTTCCAGACAGTAAGGACTTCCTGAAACATCTCCAGCATCAGCTCCCGATCGGCCTGCCTGAAGAAGCCATTGATCTCCTCCCTCACATCGTAAATCTTCCCGAAGTCGAAGAGGTATGCCAAGCACCCTTTCTTCAGCTTGTCCAGCTGGTAGAGCCACGCCTCTTGAAGCCGCTCGAGGACATTATTCGTACTTATGTCTTCCAACAAGCTCTCCTCGCAGGCGTCCTTGAGATCTGAGATTCCGTACTTATTGGCAGCTCCGAGGAGGGCAAGCCGGTGCTTCCAGAAGTCCTCGTGCTTTATGGTTCCGTACAGATAACTGAGAAGGGCCATACAGGATTCCAGGGACATGTCCTCAATGTGTATGGTGGAGGATTCCTTCTCCATAAGGTTGTGTCTGAACATGCTCTGGAACACCGGAGAGCTCGCAGACAGGACCGCCTTGTGGGCCCTCAAGGTGCCGTCGGACGTGTTGATGGTGACATCGGAGTGGATCGCCTCCTCGAGCATGCGGGAGAGGCAGCGGAGTGTACTCTGGCTTGCCACTGATTCCATTGTCCCATTGCTTGGCCACACAGGGGTCGGTTCTCCATTCTGAAGTCCCATAGAGAATGGAAATGGAAAAGGAGTTACAGGCAAGGAACACTGGGTCAGAGATTCCAATTTGTCATGGCTCTTGTATTTGAAAATATCCGGTTTTCTTCACAAGATGTTCAGGTTTTCAGCATATTGAGTTAATAAAATGACCTCTCATAGGCAACACGTTTTTCTCATCACTGTCTTCATTTCCCAAAAGTAAAATGAAAAACTTGTAACCTTGAAACAGTTCTCCAATTCATACTTTTCAGGGAATACATGATTAAAATATACTAATTAGAGGATGAAACAGAGATACTAGAATCTCAAGTCAAGTTCAGAAGGCTAACATTCATTTGGCAGATCTTGAGGTCCAGAAACTCGACATCGATGACAAAGCGACCGTGAAAGTTGCAATCAACGGGCCACACGAAGTCATCGCCTGACCGCATAAGTCTTTCATGAACTGCAAGATAGAAGAAAAGGGCGAGAACTTTTACCTGAATTTGTCTAAATAACTCGTTTTCTTTTCTCAATCTGTTCTCCGTTAATCACTATAGCTAATTACAACTAATAGATTCAACATGCGCTACAGAAACATTGAATCAGAGAAACACTGAAGTATTCAAAGTCAAACAACTAAAGCTGCACATGAATGTCGTGTGTCGTTCATAAGTCAGTATATATCTGAAATAAACTATAGGAACCACTCGCTAGTTGCTGTTGTTTGAAAAACGGACTGGTCCTCAGCTAAAATTGACTCCACAGAGAAATAATCAGCAAACTTACAGATACTTCATCCAACTGGAAAGCACAAAAGACAAGGCCCAATTCGATAAAAATCCTCAATTGCAAATTTACGAGGATGAAAAGCAAAATGAAGAATGCTAAATCATGCATTAGATGCATTTTTCCTTCATTCCTATACTAATCTAACTTCCAAAAGACTGATTATTTACTGTGGTATCAGATGTTAATTCCTGCCATGAACCAGTTGAGGGTTTAGATGGTATTACATTGTGAGGTGCATTGCTTAGCAATGAGGGACAGTATTGAACATTACTTGATGGGTAAATTTTTACTACAGGCTAAAGTTATCAGAGCAATTGGACTTTATATAATTATAATAAAGGAGGAAAAACCACAATATAAGAAAAAAGTTGACTTTTGCAACTGATCAATGTCCAACAGCGATGAAGAAAAAGGAACAAAAAGCAGAGAAATTCCAACATTAAAAGACATTAAAGATTGCTTGCGACTGCCCATTACTCAGATCATACAACCAAATTTTTTGAAAATTAATTCAGTCGGTCAACGACAATCAGAAACAAATCAAGTCGATTCGTACCGGGAGAGATGTAGAATCTGCGGCTAGCACCGGTGATCGACACCCTTAGAACAAACCGAGCGAGAGGGGCCTGTTCCTTCGAGAGCCTTGACGGCTCAGGGAACAGCCGAACGTACAGATACCGATTCTTCTCCACCGATAAGTGCCTGTCGTTAAATCCCATCAATAATCCGATCAAAATGAAAAAAGAAAAGTTCGGGTTTTCGCGAGACAAATGAAATTGGAGGTCCTCAAATTTCACCAGTTCCAGATGCCCATTTTGAAGGGGTCGGATTTCTTGAAGGAGCCAAGGCCGTAGTTGTCGATCTTCCACTGGGCAAGTCTCGAGATGGTCTCCACCTTCGTGTCCGCCATTTTAGTGGGAGAAGGCGAGAGTTTCGGGTCTCTGAAAAAGGGCTTACCCTCAAGCTATCAACGGTTCCTGTTCCAAGCTTCAAGACATCATTGTGTTGAGAGGACGAAGCAGATCAGTTTAACTTGTTGAAGAAGCCCTTCTTGAAGAAAAGTTTCAATATAAAGGGGCTTAATCTCTTTTTCACGACAAGTATGCAGGCAGGGATGAAAAGATGTAGCAGAGGGGCGCAGAAAGCACAGTGACTGAGTGGGATGCTTTCAAAGGAGGAAGCGTTTTCTCCTTCTTTCCTTTTCACCCCCCTTTCTTTCGTCCTCTCGAGCTTTCCTGCCCATTGAATTAGTCAAGTACTAGCAAACAACCCATGCGGGCAAGGAAGGGGTTTGATAAAGTGACTCGTACCAGCATAAGAACAGAATGATTTTCCTTTTTGATAAATAGAAAACTAAAGATTTTGAAATAGTTAGTAGTGCGAATTTTTCTTTTCTTATCTGAATCTTAGCGGGTGAAACCCATCTTAAATTAATCGGTGCAGTAAAGTAATATCTAAAGTTAATATCATTCTCAACTTTTGATCAAAGGTTAAAATCTCACGTACACCTTAATTCCTCTTTCTCAACTATCTCATGTGAAATCCATCTCTCTTTTATGTATCAAGGAAGAAAAAATATGTGCTTGCAGTTACATAATTTGTGAACTTACATTATACCTCCATTTTTTTTTACTAGTGATTATTAAAATTAAGAATAAATTATACATTTGATACAAAACTTATTTTAAAATGTATTATTTTGATTCAAAATCTTTGTTATTATGTTTGACTATAAAATCTTCAAAAAATGTTGCAATATACAATAAAATATCAAATCTCAATCTGCACCATTAATCTCTATTACTCTATGGTTCTAAAGCATAGTTTTAGTGCCTTTACAATTCTAAAGCTGTCATATATATCATTTTCTTTTAAATAAATAATAGAAGATATGAAAGGATCCTTTTATCATTTCCCTAATATCAACTTACCACGTCCCATTAACCGTTCTCACGATCCTCTCAACCATTACAATTTCTTCCACTCCTTAAAATTCTCCTTCACCTCCTAACTTCTGCACATAAATCTCTTTTGAATATCACTGATTTCAACAACTTCTTTTATAAGATTCTCTCATAAATACCATTTACTCTAGCAACTTCGTTAATACGAAACCTCCTAAATTCTCCATTTTTGAATTTGAAGTGCTCTTTTTCATCTCCTCGCTTTTCAATTTTTTATTTGGACAGCTTTGTTTTCTATCTAATCACTATTTGTGTTGGCATTGTGTGGTGAATTGTTGTCAAGGGTAATTGCAATGAGGTAATTATCTTCCCTTTTACTTTGAAATTGGACCGGGGTATTTATCTCCCATGTTGAAGATTCTTAAGCTAGTTTCATGTGGCTAACAACTTGATTGTGCTAATAGATTTATACATTTCTCTAAATACTGGATCGATATGAGTATAACAAAGATTAGAAAAAAATCAGTGTCATTGGAGAATTTGCAAGAATTATATTCATGAAAGGACCAAAAGAGGTGATAGTACTTCTATTTGGTAACTTCTATTTATTTGTGTTTCATAATTTAGTCATTATGCAAGTAATGAGTTCTATTAGAGTCATTCTTCATTTTTGTACAATTTCTGTGCTTCATCATTTACAATTTTTTTTTATGATACTCATCATGCGAAGCACAAGATATTTGTTAGTTTTTACTATATGTCAACTAACGTGGAAGCCATATGTCAAGATTGATGCCATAATGTATTGAAGTATTTTTTTTCAATAAAATAAAAAATTTTAAAATGAAAATTAGAAAAAAGAATGAAACAAACCCTATGATTTTCTTCTTTAGTTAAAAAATTGTCATCAACCAAACCCACAATCTCATGCTCTAATGCCACAAATCCAAATGTTTCCTTTAGGACATAAGGAAACAAGTTTGGTACTATTATGATCTTGTGGAAATCAATGGATTCAAGAGAGCCACAACCACGAGTAGCAAAAGAAAAAATGGCAGAGAGAACAAGGAGGGTGAATCACATAAAAATCATGATGATCACGAAGAAGATGAACCAGTTAGATTGTCATTTATCTTTAAATAAGTTTTTTTTTTGTTTTTGACACTGATATTTCTTAATTCCATGTCCTTTATGCTCGACAAGTCATTCAAACTCAATATTTTCTGACTCATTTCTATTCTATTGACATGATGGAGCTTTCCTACTTTATATTGATGTATGCAAGGAATTTGATGAAAATCCCCCAAACCACAAAGATAAGAAAGAGGCTGATGGTTGAGAGTTGCCCTGTGACAACTAGACACTTTATTAGGATCTCTAGAATGTTGACAAAAGAATTACAGAGAATGTTTTGTTGCTACTAATCATTTAATTGAATAGAGAGAAATGTCATTAAATAGACTTACAAGAGAGGTTATGTTCCTAACTTCTCTCTCAAGATTCTACTACTCCTAAGACTAGAAAAATAACTTTGTCAAACATCAAAAATACAAACACATGTTGTCCACTAAGTAAATCACTAACTAAATATCACAAAAATAAAATAAACTATAGAAACTTTAAGTAGAATGCTGGTGTTGCTATTTTATCACTCCTCCTTAACACCAACTTTTGCCCTTTCAACCATTCCAAGCTGATGAGAGAAACTTTCAAACTTGTAGCTACTCAAGTCTTTTGTAAACAAATTTACAACTTTATTTTCTATCTTATTATGTTGCAACCTAATCTCATATCGTAGAATCTTCTCTTTGATAAAGTGATAATGCACCTCTACATGCTTAGTTCTTGCATGAAAAATTGAATTTTCTGTCAAAATGCACTGCTGATAGGACGTCACAATATAGAGGAACGACATATTTTATTGGTTGATGCAAAGTCTATCAATAATTGCACAAGCCAGATACTTTCTTAAGCTACCAAGGTTGTAGCTTGATATTATGCTTCTGTTGTCAAAAAGACATAGTCGGCTACCTCTTACTGCAATAAGAAACTGCTCTCAATCCAAGCATAAAAACATACCATGTAGTTGAGCATTGGGTATTATGATCACCGACATAGTTTGCATCACAAAAACCAACTAACTTGCAGTCCCCACCTCTCTTGTACGTAATACCATAGCCAAGTGTACATTTACATATCTCAAAATTTATCGAACTACTTCCAAATGAGACTTCTTTAGATTTTGCATGTACCAACTGATCACTCCGATAGATCATGAAAAATCTAGTCTTGTTAAAGTTAAGTCGATTAAACTATCCACTAGAGTTCGATAAAACGTTGCATCTAGTGTTGTCAACTGATCTAGGTCAGGTCGGTTCATGAACTAGTTGAGTCAAGCTTGGAACTGACTGTTAGCCCTAACGGTCTAGTTCAGTCTGGTTTGGTCTAGTCCTCATGACTGCATGAACCGGTCCGAAATTGGTGAACTATTGGGCCAATCCCAGTTTGAGCTAGTTCATTCTAAATTTTTTTATTTTATTTATTAAATTAGATTATATAATATTTTATTTTTATTTTAAAATTAAATTATATAATATTTATTTTTAAAATTAAATTATTGTTAAATATATATACATACATATGTATTTATCTACATATATAAATCTTTATTTAAAAATTACTTGAAAGACTATTGTATATATTGACACACACTCTCCCACCTTCTCTTGGTGTTACCTATGTGGGATAGAATTGCTTGAACAAATGGTGTTAATCCTTCTCATTCTTATCCCACATTACCCATTTAAAGAGAGTCATGCAAAGAATACCTCTATATAAAGGAATGATGTAACAGAAAACATCAAACTAATTCAATGGGTTTGTTATGAGCTAATTTAATAATGGTCATTTGACTCGGCCCATTATTATTCCTATCTGTTGGAGAAATAATTGGTCGATTAGTGTTTCTACCATTGGACAGATACTAGTCCATTATTATTTATATCAATCGTAGGAATAATGTTCTTTATTTTTAATTTTTTTTTTATAATTTGAAGGTTACAGGTTAGTTTTGGGCTTAGAACGGTCTGGGCTTAGTTCGGGTTTGATCATCGGATCACCTTCCTCGACCCAAACCGTAACCATCGTCGCCCATAGAACCTTCGAATCAGTTTTGGTTTGCAACATGTTTTGGGTTGAGACAGGTTGGTTCCGGTCCCATTCTAATCCAAACTAGCTGATTAACAACACTAGTTGCAGCTATGAAATCATCCCCTTCATGAGCACACAGCTTGGTGCGCGCCTCCATTTGTTGAAATTGGCTTGCAATTGAGCATTCCAAACTTCTTCAATAAGTCTTTAGAATACTTTTGGTGATGAAGAAAAATTCCTTCTTAAGCGCATTCAACCTCGAGACCAAGAAAGTGCTTGAGTTGTCCAAGTTCTTTCATTTGAAAGCAGGCTCATAAGTTCTCTTTTGTTTGAAGAATTTCTTCTTCACAATGTCATGTTATGATTAAATCATCCATGTACACTAGAACCAACATCCAGTTCTCTTCCATTAGTTTTGACAAACAAACTAATATCTGCAGATACCACCAAATAACCACTGTAAGTAAAAAATTCAGAGATCTTATCATACCAAACCCTCAGTACCTACTTTAAACTCTAGAATGCCTTTTGGAACTTGCACAAATATGTAGCATGATCTTGACTATGCAAATCCAATGGTTGATTCATGTACATCTCTTTATCTAACTCCCATGCAAAAATGCATGTCATGTCCATTTGCCACAACGTCCAGCCTTCGTTAGGGGTAAGTGCAAGCAGAACTTGCACAATTGTGAGTTTCACCACTGGACTAAATGTTTCATCATAATCTATCCCATATTGTTGAGAGAACCCCTCAGCTACAGGCGAGCCTTGCACCTATCAATTGATCCATCTATGTGATGCTTTATCTTATAGACATACTTACAAGAAATAGGCTTAACACCTCTTGGTTTAAATACTAGCTCCCAAGTTTGATTTCGCTTCAATACAACAATTTCCTCTTCCATGGCATTAATCCACTTCGAACTCTGAAATGCCTCCTCAAATGTCTCTAGTTCTTTTATATTAACTTCTTCTATTATGACAGTATTGACATGTTGTGGATTTGACTTCCTGACTCTGATTGATCTTTTATGTGGAACTAGTGTGTGCACTTCTCTAGGTTCACCCTCTTCGCTTGATTGTTAATGCACACTAGTCTGTCAGGAACTTTAAGTTACGCCTTCATCATCTGTAACCTGAGCTTCTTCTGAACATAGTTGAAGTTGAGAAGACTATTTCTCGTCTTTGAAAATATCTGAGTCTTGTGATACCTCCTTATCCGAGGACCACCATGAAGATGTCTCATCGAACACCACATTCCAAGATTTACAACATTTTCTAGTTGTAGGGTCACAACATCTCAACCCTTTTTTTTTTATTGTCATATCCAACAAAGATACATTTTAACAACTTTTTTTTGCTCATTTTGATACCTAAATGATTAGGTATAAATACATAGCATACACATCTAAAAACTCAAAAACATCTAACTGTAGATGTCTAACTCTATAACTTCTCAAAAGGTGAGAGAAAACATAATCTTTGCTGAGGAAGCCTATTGATTATGAAAATTGTAGTCTTCATTACTTTCGCACAAAAGCACCCCAGAACATTCTTCGCATGAAGCATACTTTGACATATTTCTGCCAGGTGCCTATTCTTTAGTTTAGCCATGATGTTTTGTTGTTGAGTGTTGGAACATGTGAATTGACAGCATATTTGATGGTCCCGAGGGAAGTTCACGAGCTTATATGTGGTATATTCTCCCCCACTATCAGGGAGTAGACGACGAATTCCTTTATCAACATTTGTTTATGTAGCACGTTTGAATTCTTTGAACTTCGTGAGAGTTTCATAAAGAAAACCCACATATATTTTTAAAAAATCATCAATAAAAGTCACCATGCACCTCATCCCACCAATGGAGGCTTGCTTAACAAGTCCAAATACATCTTAGTGAATTAACTCTAATGGTTCCTTCATTTTAAATTTGGACTGTTTGTACGATGATTCATGTGCTTTTCTATATTGACAGCTTGCACATACTGTTTGTTCTTACTTCACGTTGCAAAAATGATTTCAACATCGACTTCTTTATCATTAGATCTAGCTTGGATTTAGCTAACATGATCCTGCCAAGTGTCATAATTCCGTCGTCTCATATCTTCTCGTCTTGTCTACATATGTTGTTTTTGTAGACATCCCTCACCGGCTCTTCTTGAATCTTAAGGTTGTAATAAACCTTCACATCTTGAGGACCAAAACTATCATAATGGTTTGAAGATGTTAATTTTGCTACCAAAAGAATATTCTTCTTCATACCTAGGACATGTTAAACATTTTGAAGTCGTGCCTCAATAGCACTATGCTAGGGATGAGCTACCATATTACCAACATGAGCTCTCAATAGCTTTGAGTTGTTTGCTCTCATTACCGCATGACTTTGTATTCTGACAAGTTCTTTAGCTTCTCTTTGTCACCTATTAGATGGATTAAGCAACCTGAATCAACGATCTAGACATTTTCATAATCGATTCAATTAAAAGTTATTGTTGTAAGAGCCATGTCTTCCTTAGCAATGCCTTAGCATCCCGTTCTTCTTCACTTTTGGAGGTAGCAATGATACTCCCCATGAACCTTTTCTTCGACTAGTACATTTTTGCTTTATGACCCTTCTTGTTGCAACAGTAACACATCACTTCAAATTTTCCCACTGCGATGATACTTCGAAACTCCCCCTGCACTCCTTTCACCTTGATGACTCTTCACCTTGTTCCCATTTCTCTTAGATTCAGCAACAAGATGCTTCTTGGAATTCCACTTGCTCTTATTGGTGTAGAGCACTCCATCCATTTGCTTGGCCAATGCTTCTTGACGAGCAAGCAAATTCTCGAACTCAACAAGTGATGGTAATTTTTCCATCCTTGTATTGCTGCAACGAAGCATCTAAATTTTGGTTTTAAACCATGGATGATCATTCTCCTCATCATAGTTTCACCAATTAGAGCCTATGGATCCAACTCAAATTTGTGGAAGTACTGAGCGACATCATGCCACACTGTGCTACTAGCAAGAGATCACTCTGAAAAAATTGAAATCTCGTATCATTCTTCTTTGAGAATAGATTGGCGAGCATGTCCCAAGCTTCTTTGGGAGTTTTGGCATCCGAATGTGCTCTAGCACATCTTCTTCAACTGTTGTCTTTGAGGCGAATGTGGCTTTGCCCACTTTAATATTCCATTTCCACAACGTTTCATTCGCATCTTCTACCTTTAGTTGCGTGACTTTACTTTCATTTACAACCTCCCACAAGTCTGGCCTTGCATGTAAGACATCATTTATGTAGACCAAGATTTGTAATTTTGATAGTTGAGCTTCTTAACCCAATCGATGACTTGTAGATTAGTCATCTTGCCAAGATTTATTGCTACTGATAATTTTATTAAATGGAAAATGCAATTAAATAGGCATATAAAAGAGGTTCTATTACCAAGTTCTCTCTCAAAACTCCACTACCCTTAAGACTAAAAAACAACATTAGTAGACCTAAAAAATAAGAGTAGATGCTGCAACCTAAGTAAATCACTAACAAAAAGAAAATAAACTGTAGATACTTCAGGGAGAAAGTTGGTGTTCCAATTTTATCATAGAGGACACATATAAACTTCTCAACACCCTCAATTGGTCAACAATGAAAGCCTATCTCCATTCTCTCTAATCTCTTAGTTGGAATCTTCTTAATGGAGTTAATGTTTCCATTTTGCCTTCAGTTCCTCCTTATTGTATTTCATCTGCTAATCTTCTTTCCTTTCTCCTTTACTTCTCCTCAATGGAGCTGGTGAACATTTACTTCTCCTCTTAAATGGCTATTTACTCCTCCCTATACCACATCCAACCACCCACTCCATAAAACCCTCATAAGAACATTTACAATGGTTCTTTATCAGTCAACAACAAATAGAACCTTTTTAACTTACTCCCATATACGAGTCATGCTACCTTCCCCCCCCCCCCCCCCCCCAAAAGGATAGACCTCCACCAAAAGGAAAGGGGTCAGATCTATCTGGCTTGTTGGTAGCAGCTCGGCTTCATACTCCCGTGTTTATGGCAGAACATGTAACAAAGATAGAGCACCCATCAAGGGAGGAAATGGGGGTTCTTTCACTAATCCCTTTAGTGTAGCCTTTTGGGCACAAAAGCACCCTAGTATATAGGTAACAGTGTTGCACTTGCGCAATGCATGATAGAATAAGAGTCATTTGAATATTCCTGAGTAATCAGGCCTTGGACACAAGATAAGAGGAATGTTAGAGAGGTATGAGGAGGAGCTTGGTCCATTCGAGGTACCAACATACTTCCATAGAAGTGGTATCAAAGTCTCCCTCTAAGATCAAGTGGTTTTCAAATCAATCTCATTTTGGATTCAAATTAGAGGTATGCCTCCTGAACCGGTTACTAGAGAATATTATCGGGATACCCTGAAGGCAAGTGACATTCAAGAGTTGGATTGGAATGATATATAATACCATCCCCAAATGGTACGATGCCTTGAGAGTCTTGGCTAAAGTCTGCATCGACAAACCTTTTGAGTCCAACCATCAATACTATCATCTCTCAAATCAAGCCCTTACCCCTTTTCCTTTTCCTTTTAATTTCACCTCAGGCCCCCTTCGTTGTCTCTGAAAGCCTTCCAATTCCAATTTGAGAACTACTTCCACTTTCTTCTCCCCCAATATTTCACCGATTAGTGAAGCTCCAGCTCACAACGCTACGACATTGGAGAGTGGATCCTCTTCTTCAGTCTGACTCCGTTCAATAAGTTTGTACTCCTCCGTTGCCCTTATATCACACTTTCGAATTTGTTCCATTTGTCATGCTCTCTTTCCCTCTCTTATTTTTCTTCTTGAATTATTTATATGTTCTTTTATGCTCCATAATCAGCATTGCATTGACTAATTGGCAGTAAGGAGTTCAATTCAAATATCTTTTTCTCCAATTTTATCGGATGTCTCTGAAGACACCCAACGACTTTTTCTTGATTCTTCTTGCTTGCATGCCAGGAGTTTTGAAAGTGTCTAATGCCCCCTTATTCTAAACAATGCAGTAGAGAAATCCCACATAAAATCCAAAACTTCTTGGTTACAAATTAAGGATGAGGATCCGAAACAAAAGGTTGCAAAAGATGAAGTAGATCATATCCTATTCTGCTCACCCATTGTCATCCTTGGATAGCTCCCTCTATTATGTCCTCTATGCATCTAATATACAGGCCAAAAAAATTTTTAAAAGCTACAAACCTTTTCTGCCCCAATTTGAATACAAATTTGATGATTTACAAATTGATCAGACATATAAACTCTAAAAGATACAGCTAAACAAACAAGGAAAAGGTGACATTACACCAGCATTCTAAGTTCTGCAGATACATCAATTCAAATTCAATATTTTCTCTGAAATGGATATCAGTCATTTGCCTTCTTTGAAGAGCCAAAACAAGGATGGGAAATAAGCATTTCCTATCTATTATACAGCACATATTGCAAACGGTCTCCTCGGATTTTGCTTGTACATACCTGTAGAACGGACTCGCAACTACTACAAGCCCCTATATTCTATGTACAGAGAACAGAACAAAAGCCAAAAATATTTTTAGGTACATATTCACATAGAAGAATATACCTCATCTCTTTCAATGTCAGCCAGGTAGGTAGTAATCCATATTTTCCACTGGAAGATTCAGAACTGATTTTTCCACCTACAACCCAAAAAAAGAATAGTGTGAAGAGATTGATCATGCCGAGATATTATTTAGAGCAGCATGCTAGTCCTATTTACTCTGTGGGTCAGGAAGAGGGGAAGACAGAGAGCATTGAGAGAACAAACAACATTCAAATGAGAAACAGCGGGAAGAAGGCCCACCACACTTACAAGTTCCCGCACCTCTGAATCTTTTGGGAATGTTAAAAGTTTCTTCACGTGCATTACAGAAGACTCAAAAGTGTTTAAAAATTAGAACCCTCATACAACTGGCACCTTGTCTATTACACGATCCAACCAAACAAAACGCCTATTCGAATCTCAATCCAAAACACCCTCGCTTCAATTACATATCAATTTGAAAGTCGCTCTATTTATACATGGCTATGGGTTACGAGGGAGAGACTGCGTGGAAAAGAGAGTGAGTATTTGTGAGGAGTTGTCACAGGTACATGCTCTGAAATTTTCACATTATAGCCCTGAATAAATTGCTCCTAAAAATCAACTATATATAACATGGGAGAATGCAAAAGTGAGACAAAAGGCCAATTAAGGTCACTAGATGCTAACAAAGCATGACATGCACTGTCTTAATAGTCATTGACTCGTACACAACAAAGTACTTAATTTACTATAATTTATTTTGTGAGTAAGGATTCTTTTAAAACTTAAAAGAAGAGGGGAAAAATAACACTGGGATGGATAATTCGAATGCATGAATTGATTGATAATGAAGAGGACAGCAAATAACTGACAAGAAACTGGCGAGAAATAGTACCAGAAATATGGAGAGAGAAAGCGATAAAGAAAAAGAAGTGGTCAATGAGTGGTTACATTCCAAATTTACTGTAATCATATGTTTTTTTAAGATTTAAGAGCCATTAAAACTAATTTCTATGATTTATGGGTAAAATTAGAGAACAAAAATGAGATGAAGGGAAAAGCTCCTCCGATGTAGTAATACAAAAGATATAGATAATAGTAAAATAAAAGTACCAACCTCTTCAAATGGAACAAAGACAAAAGGCTTTAAACCCCTGTTGTGTGAGACAGCAGGGACATCAGGATTGTGAGTTTCTTCATCCTCCCACCCTTCAACTACACCAAGTATGTCTTCTTCTGGGCCTCTAACCTCCCTATCATTCACACCACTTGTGACAAGTGACAGCAAATCCATTCGGTTGTTTGCTCCTGGAATTGTTCCTCTCAACCTATGTAAGATAGAGACATGGGCAATGGACTTCATTAACATGCCACCATGTAACTGGAAAATGGAATCTCTAATATTAACTTTTTGATCAGGTGAAAGTGGGTAGCTGCACAGGACAGAAGCCTTTCTCCCATTAGTACTGAAATTCTCTTTCAACCATGACGAAATTTAATGTTGTAGCTCTCTTGGTATATCACCTTTCACTATCAAACATGCCCCCAGATCAAAGAGAAAGATAACACATCCTGGAGCCTTACTTTTTTCTGCGTTATAAACTTTGTTTATAAACTGGAACATAATAAATCAGATCCTTAGAATATTCACCATTGGAAAGTGTACTACATAAATATGAAAATTACCGCAATCGGATCCTTAAAACTGTCGGACGCAAGCCCGGATAAAGAAGTGCCGCTTCAACCTGTAAATGATGTGGTACCATACGATTTGCTCAGTAAGGACAATGAATGGTTTTGACAAGAGGTTAAGAGTTGTTAATAAAGTCATAGAAAAGCAAGACCCAACAGCTTTCTCATGCACAAGTCGTTTCATATATACTGTGAATGCCACAGGTCCTTTTTGACAGGTAATTGATTAAAAAAAAAATGATTTTGATTAGGAGAGACAAGTTTTGAAGTGCAACAGGTCTTTACAACTCATAAAACAACATTTGGCACATAGCCGAGCAAAGTAAACTGACTAGATGACCAATATACAAGTTGGTTCCTCCCACGAAAGTGGAATTGCACATAACAACTGCAAGACTATATTCTGAATATTTATCACAGTCATTCTTAATGGGAGAGAACTAACCTTGTCATCTGAAAGTGTATAATGGCCTCTAAAAACACAATCAGCTTTGGATGCACGGAAGTTCATGCACTTCACTACCTCCTTGACCTTTTGTGAAGAATTCTGAGAACGCCGATGAACAGATTACGATTTAGATACTGATAGATGTAGAATCACAAACTAGTGCAGATAACTAATGCAATTAGTTTAGTATTTTTACATGGAAGAAGTTAACTAGATGATAATAACCTTGTAAAGAAACCTTCCTGAAGGAAAGAATCTTATGTATCGGAAGTAGCAGACCTGCAGAGCAAAAAGAATTTCATGATCAGTGGCAACAAAAACTCAATTGTTCCATAAAGTCTGGGCACACTTGACGAACAATTGCAGATAATCTTGCACAAACTTTTGTTGACTGTTGGCAAGAAACTTAAGATCATACCAGATGGACTGGATTGGTAATTTTCCATTCAGCAACTCCAGCACGGATATAGGTGTTCCTACTCACATAAAGGCCTGTCATGAAAGATCAGGGACTTATAGTTAAAATGCAGGATCAACTAGAAGGATAAGTTAGATGAAATTCATTAGATGTAAAAGGAATTCCATCTGGTGCCTCTACAAGAACAAGCAAACTTTGACTGCTTGTGCAATAAAGAAAAGGAAAAAAATGAGGCAGGTGCAATAGCTTCATGGGTAATGATGAAGAAACACCCATACTTTAGTAATTTATAGCCTGAGAACAAAAGCAAAAAATAAAACAATAGAGGTATAACGAATAATAGGATAAGAACACTATCGCTTACCATCAGTTCGAACCCGCGGTCTTAAAAGCCACATTTTTCTCCAAGATCCCTCATATTTTGACTGCAGAATCTTGTAGTTTTCCACCATTCCACATACCTTCACAATGGGATTCTAGATTAACATTTAAATATAAACTGACTGCTCTTAGAAAAAGGTTCATGGGAAATAAGAAGCCACCTGCCAAGCCTTCAGGCAAGCATTGCGCCAGAAGATAGGGTTACGGATTGTGTATCTCCATTTCCGACAAACACAAGAAGCCTTTCCCAGGTCATAGGGAGTCATTCTCGCAAAAACCTGCTTATTGTTATTCCTTTTGCTACCACTTTAACCCTCCAAATGTCTTAAATCATCAAAATAAGAAAAGCAAAGAGCCTCTCACTGCCAAAAATAAAATACCTCGTAGAGTAACTCATCAGGAAGAATACGATGAATGAGTGCATGGTCAACATAGGGTTTGCTGCTCGCACTTCCAAAAGGTGCAACAGGTCTTACATTAATTCCATAAAGATCTGAAACATGAATAATAAACTGGGTAAGGAATCATAACCAAGAAAGAACAAGAAAGAGAAAAAGAAAACTTAGGGAAAAAAATAGAAGAAGATCTTCAATCTAGACAGCCATTGAACTTAAAGACATTACCAAGCCAAGGCCTTTGCGTTACTAAAAACCGCATTGTCTTCATCTGCAAAGCAGACTCGAGCTCAGTTGGAACTGATAGAGCAAAATCTGTGCAAAGAATACAGCAAATGAGATTGAAATGGCCATAAGAATGAAAATTAGAACAAATTATCTTTCTCATTAGGTCCTGATTCAACAACTATTGAATTGAAGAAACAGCCAAAAGGATCGTCTCTCAGCTGAATCTACTATCAAAACTGAAACCCAAAAATAAGTCAAACTTCTCATCAGGGTTTATCTAAACGAGACTAACAGTGAGTACCCGTCCCTAGAAATTAAACAGACAGAAAACAACGTCGGACGCTCAAATTCAGCATGAACGAGAAGTCTCGGAAGATTCTATCATTCGTAACACCATCGCATAAGGCGCAATAAAAAATCCAATTATCGGCGCAAATTCAGCTCGTGAGATCTCACAAGCAAGAATCATGGAAGGGTCTTAGTCCATTACAGTTCCCCAGGACAAGAAATTAAACAAATCGGCGTACCGGAGGCCATGCGAACGGGAGGGCGATTGGCGGAAATGAGCAATTCGAAGGCTGTGTCGATTCAGGGCAGTTCTCCCGAGAGCGAGAGAGAGAGAACCTGAACAAACGAAGCCCGGCGTAGACAGGGAGGGACAAATTTGTAAATAACTATTCATATATTACCGACGTAAACAACAGCCAGTCGTTTGGCTGCTGGGCCCTTGAATTGAGGGAATGACGTAAAGGGTGAACCGAGCAGCATAGACCGAGAAATTCCTATTTCATTTATATAAAAAAATATCAATTAAATAATAATAAATGAGAAAATGAGTATTAATTATCCAACAAATAAATATTATTAATTTGAACAATTCCATTGCTATCTTCTTATGATAATGCAGGACCATCTAACTCTTTCCTTTCCATCGATTGCCCGAAGTGGCATAGGCTCTACAAGGCAGTTCATGTGTTCTTTTAGGTAAATAGTTCAAAAAATTATGTGATTTTTAAAAATTTTCCATATTATCACTTGCTCTTTTAGTGATCTAGAAAAACACGAAATCCTCTGTTATCCTTGTCTTGTAACATGTCCGTTTTTCCGTTATAATGCTTTCAAAATTGCCTACGTGGCATCCCACATTAGAACTATAGGACATGTGGCAACACAAATAGCTCTCACGTGGCATTATTACATGACATTAAAAATTTTTAAAAACGCCTAACAAATTTAGAAAAGGTTTAAAAAAATAAAATGATTTTAAAATTTTCAGTGAAAATAAGAAAAATATTTTAAAAATTCATAAAATTTTTAAAAATTAAGGATGAGTTTAGAAAATTCTAAAAATTTTTATAAAATTAGTAAAAGTGGCAAATAATTGAAAATTTTAGAAAATTCAAAAATTTTTTAAAGATAATTCCAAAAAATTAAAAAAATTTTAAAAATAGAGAAATTAAGAAGATAATAAAATGCAAATATTCAAATCATTTAAGGTAAATTTAGCAAAATATTTAAAATAATTTGAGAAATTTGGAAAATATTAAAAATATAAATTTTAAAATTTCAGACAAAATGCATAAAATTATAAAAATTTCATTAAAAAAAGGATAAATCGAAAAGTTCCACCAACCAGCAATGGATAGCCACATCTTTCAGAATCCGTTCAAATTGATGAGTAATGATATATATATTTTTTGATAACCGAGGGTTGCTACACTTCCTTCTCGGGGCACACGCAATAGCCCGCAAACCACATGTGCTGGGTAAATCAAGTGAACTTGATGGGCTCGAGAGTTATAAAGCCCCCATCCACGAGAAAATGCACCCGCAGGGATTCGAATTCGGGAGGTCTTGCACCCTCATGGACCAATAAGTAATGATATTAATAGAACAAAATAGATTGATTGATTGAAGTAGTTCAATGCCAAGTGAATCAATCGTACTAGGCCTACACAGTTTAAACTGCAGTCATAGCTCGTTTGACTTCTAAATACTAGTGGTTTAGGAAAAAAAATGAGTACTACCTTTGTGATAGCAATAGAGTAATTAATTATGTAGTGTTATGCCACCCCTTCACAACCTTCCCTTCCATGACTCTCCCCTTTATTGCTCTCATAACTCATCAATCCAATTAGCACCCGAAAGATGGGGCAATCTATAGTAGGCTTCACTGTTAGTCGAACATTTTTCTCTATCATTTCAATTTAAGTGTATCAATATGTTTATACTTCACAGTTTGGTTCCGACAATATTTTACTTTTCTAGATTATTTTTAAAATTTTCAAATTAATTTAAAATTTTTAAAAAGTATTTCCCAATTTTTGAAATTTTCTTTTTTAAAAAAATTATGATTTTTTTAAATTTTCTACTATTTTTAAAATTTTTATGATTTTTATAAATTTTTAAAAATATTTTCTTATTTTTAAAATTGTTTTCACATTTTCTATAATATTTAAAATTTTTAATGATTTTTCTAAAGTTATAAGTATTTTTAAAAATTTGAACTCCACGTCAGCACTGACACCATATAGCAGTTGCCTATATTATCACATGTCCTACAGTTCTACATAGACAATTTTGGTGACGTTATAATAGAAAAATTAAAATGTGACAAAGCAGGAAAAACATTGTGATTTTCTGGATCATTATTAAAATAAGTGACAATGTAGAGAATTTCGAAAAATCAAGTGATTTTTTAGGCTATTTACTCTATTCTTTTTCTCATAGGTAAGATTGAGGAAGACACTATGTTTATGGGAGAATTAAAGCGGAAATTCTATATGTTTACTATTTTTAGCAATTTAGTCATATAAAATTAAAATTGGTCAAATAAGTCCTAAAACATTACTTCTGTCAGTAGGTGAGTCCTAAATGTCGATTAACATTATACTTTAGCTGACTTGGTACATTATGACGTCGGGGGCAACACATGTGGGACGCTTGTGTGGCGGATGACGCGGAAAAAATATGTTTATGTGCTCAGAGCTTGAAATCTCTCTTTCTTCTCTTCGACAATGAGCAACCTGAAAACTAGAAATCATAGAAATGATTTCTTTAAAATTGGTTCCCTGCAAGTGTGATTCTGAACTAGCAAATCAATTGAAATTTGATTCTCGCTAATTGAGGGCTTTAGAGCAGGCAATTGAAGGAGGTGACAAATTGAAGAGCCTAGATTAGTGTTTTTGCGTTGAAGGCGATTCGTGGAAGAAACCATCTAATTCATCGGAGTTTTGGAGGAATTTCGTGGGCGAAGGTTATGTTGTTTCATCCTAATAAGTGCATCTAGGGTTTCGGTCATAAAACATATTTATTTGTGTCTGTATTATGTAGAATAGAGTCTGGCGAGTGTGAGGTACAAATTTTTTAGCATTATCTTCGAGTGTGTCATGGTAGCAATTTCAAGGAAGAATATGGGGACTTGGTCTTTGTGATTAGAAAAGTGGGCATTTGGGATAGAGAAAAAGACATTGAGAGTCCTATATATTTATCGATTCTTGTAAGTGAATTCGAAATATTTCAAAGTTATAAATGGAGTCTTATATATTACTCGCGTTACAGCATTCACTCTTTTTTGTCATCTGCCATTACTTTAAACTGATGTGTGTCAATTCTACATCTGCGCCATGTCAACGTCACGTTAACTTAAATTAATGGTAAGTGATGGAAATGACTCGATGGTATAACACGAGCAGCATATAGGACTCGATTTATCACTTTGAGACATTTAGGACTCATATCCAAGAACCGACAAATAATATATAGGACTCCCAATGTCTTTATTACGTTTGGGATGTGAACCCAGACATATCATCGGGTATGGAGATGGAAGACTCCAAAGGAAGTGTTAAGGGAATTATACAGAGATAATTCTATAATTAAACTCATTGGCCACCTCAATAAAGGGATCGGCTGTGAAGTCTAGGTGAGGCACAATGTTAATGGCACCCAGCCTGTTAAGGAGATCCGTGAGGCACCTAAAGAAAAAGAGCTGCAACAGATGCACCTGCAAGAGGGGTACCTGCAATTGGGAGTCCATGCAGTAAAGGGACCTGCATAGAGTAAGCTGATGTAGAGAGTGGGATTGTAAAAGAGGTTGCAATTGGGAGTGGACTTGCAACAGGAAGCGGATTTGCAAGACAATATAGTAATGGAAGCATTATCTGACATCATATCTGATACGATACATGTAAGTGGAGGATCTCAGTTTGGTCATTTACAGGAAGAAAATAGTAGATCAGTTGCAATTGAGATAGATCCAATATTATAACAAGAAGGTTTGTGATAGTGATAGATTCTAATTCTGACTTTGAGGGCTTGTTGATGACTATCAAATTGATGATAATGATCCTAAGATAGTGTAAGTTAAGGATGATTTGAAGATTGCCCAGATGAAGAGGAAAGAAAAGTTGACGAAAATAAGGTGAATATGAGTTCAACCTTTTATAATTTCAGCAAAAATTTTTCATGTTGTGAGAGCTAATAAAATCTTGGGCTTAAAGTTCGTGATCATTTCAATTATTTTTGTTTGGAAATCTAGCCAAGCCTCTAAACTACGAGTTTTTCGTTCATGCATTTGCAAATCTATTCCAACAGGGACGTGGAGTCGTCTCCTCCGATCGTGGATGAATTTTGGCCACCGCATGCACAACCTTCTTTTCTTTGTTCCTTCTTCACTTGCTGGACCATACATGTAAGACTCACTAATAATATAATACAATATTTTAGTATTTTAACCAGACAATTTCTGACATAAACTCAACAAATAATTCAGGTAGTCTCATCCCCCAACTAATGGGACATTGATAAGTTGTACTCATATCAGTCAATGGATTTAAATATGGAAAAAAAGAGAATTGGATATCACCACTTGAGAGCATAGTTTTAAAAATCGGATAGATTGATCGGATCGGAAAGCGGCCATCAGTCCGATCTGATTTTATTAATTACTCCTCGTGCATTTCATATCTTGTTAAACCCTATTGCTCGCCCGGTCCAATTGGGGACCATCAGAACTGGCAAAATAAAAAGTTAAAAATTAAGTCTAAAAAGCAAAACTAACCTTAATTAGGGCTGTTGCCTTCTCTTGTAAGTCGTCAACTCATTGCTCCTGCCCCTTTCTTCACCACAATCAATAATGCATTTTATTCTTTTTTTTTTCACCCTTACATTTATGCATTTTATTTTTACACTTAAATTTATATTTCGTGTTAAAATTGGATATTACTAATTAGGTTGTAAACTTGGCAGTTATAAATCAATATTTAGAAAATGATATTTTAATTTTTATATCGTTAATCCTATACTACTATTACCATTATTATTATTCTAAAGTTCCGGTTGGATCCATCAAACTCTGGTTAGACCCATGAACGCGTGAACTCATGGATTGATTGGTTTCCGGTCCGATCCAATTTTAAAAAGTGGATATGGGTGGTTCATATCTCTAATAGGGCCAACGAAAATTTTACAGTCACAACTAACGTCTTCTTCCTCAAGTTATAAGATAACTTCGGTCATTGGCATGATGCATGTCGGAATGCAACCTGAAATTGGGCTACGGATTTAGCACAATGACTCTAAGCCCCAAAATTCGATAATCCACCAATCCTGCCCAGCCCAAGATAAAGTAGTTCATAAACCTAAGATCCAGTCCGATGAAGAAACGAAATCGAACGTGCATTCATCGATTCTGAACTCAATCATTTGACCTGTTGATCTATCATCAGAGATGCCCTTGTTCTACGATTCTCGATCAATACGTAACATTGTACGCGTTGGATTAGTTGCTTTTGGCAAAAGTGAGCGGCTTACTTTATATTTCTAATGGTATCCAAATTGTACTTTGTACGATTGTTACTTCGTTATTATAGTTAATGAATAATTTCGATAATTTTTTATGAATTTAATTGCTATTAGATAACAATTTTAGAACAACTTTTTGTAAATACACTTTTATTGGTTAAGCTTTTTAAAATTCTTCAATAGATAGAATTACTAGGTATTATTTAAATTTGAATCATTTTTACAAAGTTTTTTATTCTTTATTAATCACTTTTTTAATTTTTGTGACATCTCAGGAGTGATAATTTATTTAATATACATAATTAGTATGGTCTATGGAAGTTTATCGAACGGTGAATTCCACGATTTATTAAATGCCAAACAAGGACATTATTACCGTTCAAATCAAAATTAATCCGACGATTGGTTTATACTTTATTGAACACTCAGAGTTGTGGCCGTCCAAAAGAGGCTCGGTGCCGTGAGTTTTCTGTTTCATTTCTTTTTATCATTTGGTTTCGGGTAACGGTTTTTTTCTAGTTTCGTTATATAGGGCTGGTTGGCTCTTGTTCCTCGTTTTTTTTTTTTTTTAAATAATATCCTGCATAAAATCGATTTCTGAACTAATCCACAATTATAAAATCATATAAAATAGTATTATAATATAAAGATAACATATATTTATAATCGACTATATTATAGACAATTTCGTATTATGGCACGGTCCGTGTCTGGACTATCCAAAATCCACCCTAAAAGATAATGTTTGGCTCACTAGGGTTCATCGCGGCTCAAGGCACAAGGCAAGTGGACCGGCGGAAGCTCGATTTCTACAAAATCGCGAATGATTTGGTCTCATATTTTATTTCCAATTTTGGTTGGGATATATAGGTTAAAATTTTGCTGCTTGTTTCTTTTTATTTAAATTAGGTAGCTGTCAAGCAAAGGTATCTGTGAATGAAAAAAATTTATGCTGTGAGAGTTTTATCTCTCAATAGGCATACCTGACTTGAACTGAATTAGTCAATAGTTTAAATGATTTCTAGATGCCTGCGAATCACACCTAAAAAGATTAGGTAGCTGGCAATATCAGGCTTTTTTTTTGTGTACAGAAGATGCATATAAGTTTAGAAGAAAATGAGAATAAAAGAAGTATGAGAAGTGTCATTAGTAAGTTCGAACTCAAAACCTCTATGTTATAGGACAAGAACGGTATCATTTGTAGCAAAATCTTTTTCTCATATAAGAAGGTTTTTACTGCTTTGAATAATATCCGATACTAAATATATGGGATTGATTCTCATTAAGGATTATGTTAGTTTTTCCTTTTTTTTATAATGATAATTCACCATTTCTCAATTTTTTACATTGATAATGGAGGCGTATAACTTTAGTACAAGGATGAGGGTAAAATGCCCTCGAAAAAACCCTCTCTCTCTCTAAACCCTCTCTAGCAGCCCTGCCGAACTCCCTCCCTCTAGCCGACGTGTTCGGCTACTGCTAGGCATGTTGGCTGACCCAACCCTCCTTGTGCCTTGATAAGTGGCCTCCACCCCCACTAACCAGTGGCCGTACATATCCTCCATCGCCCAGCTAATGGCTTTTGCTCCCGGTCACCTAACCAACCCCTCCTTTCGGTGGGCTAGTGTATTTGCCCCCTCCCCTCACCAGTGGGCTTGTGCATCCTCTCCCCCTCCTTCAGCATATTTCCTTTCTTGCACACACGGATCCTCGCCTCATCCACCAACGACCCACCAACAACGGACCTCTAGTGGCCGCGAGCGGTAGCCACCGGTAGTGATCGATAGCAGCTGACAGCAATCGAATCTGGCCAGATCTTACCCGAATCTGCTCAGATTCGGTGAGATCCGAAAGGATCCGCACAAGATCCGGCCATGTCTCCGGATCTACCTTGACTTTGCAAGATCCGACCAAATCCAGAGCTGTGTTTGCTATGGTGGACCATACACGTGCTCGAGTACGGTCTAAGACACACGTTGGTTTTGCTCTTGTATGGATGTTTATTTTAAATATCTGTATAAGATGACTAAGAACTGTATGAATAAATGGCTTGAGGACTCTTCCTTCCTGGTTTCACTGGGGTCCGTGTAGTTCGGCAGACGGTTGGGATTAGGAGTTCGGTTATTGCTGGCAACCTACTAGTGTTTTGAACTCATTTGATGTGTCTACTCACATGTATTTCCTTGTAGTCGGCTTGGAGGATCTCCCCGTGTTTCTTGGTTCTATAATTTTCTTATTTCTTAGACATTTTACCATGAGCTCGTTTTTACAATAATGATAAAATTTGATTACTTGTGATAAAAAATAACTGTAGTACAAGGATAAAAAAAAAAAGAAATGAAAGGGCAAATAGCTTTTACAATGAAAATCAAACTCGGACCCTTATATTGTGGGTCAGAATTTCATGAAATTGCTCCTGGACAACATCGTCTTCAATTCTCTATTTTACTTTTCCACTTTTCTGGTAGGTCTTGTAACCATCCTAGCAAGTAGTTTTCAGGTTGGCTTCCGGCCACCATCTCTATCTCTTTCGTTTTTTCACGAGCTCTCTCTGTCTTTTGGATAGAAAACCTTAGTCCTAGGCAAAAGATGATGTTCCGAGCTCATGGAATCGACCCCTACGTATAAGCCTGCTTCAAATTCAATGCATTCGTTGGGACCATGGTACTATATGTACTGGTACGATGAAGGCAACTGCCGGGTCGTCCCGGGAATCTTGAGAGTGCACCAAGTCACACCTTGTAAAATACTAAACTCATTTTCGCCCAAAATGCACCGACTCCCTTTCAAATTTAGGATCTCTTCAACATAGTCAATGTAGGACTTGTAAAATATCCATTCAGGCCATAGGAGACTGGACTTATTTTCATCTAAAATCCTAAACCATTAAGTGGTGGTACTCAATTCTCTTAAAAATCAAGCTTCTATCTATCATTTATCCAATGTAGTATTGACTTCTCAACATATCCTTAAAACACCCTCACATGATAACGTGGCTTACACTTGTTACATGCCCTCAAACACCCGTCTTCGATAGCTAACCTTGGGCCGGACATTTTTCTTCTGTACTTGGGCTAAAGGGACAACTAATCACGAGATAGGCGTTCTCTTTCGTCCTAGGGCTGATAATTATACAAATTAGTTTTTTACTTCATTCCCAATTCACTTCCCACGAGTTCCTCACTCAGTTTCGACAACTAACCATGAGATTGATATTTTTCTTCCAATCTCAAGTTTATGGGTTACAGATATCTAAAATATCCACCCAGATCATAAAAAAGGTTGCTCATTTTCACCTAAAAGTCTAAAATGTTAGACGGTACACAATTCTCTTGTATAAACCATGTTTATCTATATTATTTATCCAATAAGCGATTTACTCTTCAACATGATTTAACACTCCATCTTAAGCACAACATGTTAAAAGAGCTTAGTTTTAAGCCTGATATTACATTATTATGAGCAAGCTGACGGTGTGTCCTCAACAGGTCTAAATGAGACTACTAGCAAAGGACTTTAATTTCATTATAAACTCAAAATATTTTTTAACATAGTCAATGTGGGATTAAATGTGTTTTATAAAAAAAAAACAGGAGAAGAAAAGAATCTGGGTTCCGTAGCCAATTTAAATTTAATCTTTGCATGCTTGATGGGATAGCTTTATCTGAATCATATAAACGGGATATGTCCATTAACAGTCGCATCCACGCATATTGAACATATGCGAAAGCCTTCTGGATTAATTCCCCAGCTGTCACTCAAATTAAACAGCAGTTTGCAGTCCCTTATGCATACCTGACATGTGATTAAATACGTAGGGCAGGCTTTTCCACGTTTTCGATATGGACAGTTCGAGTTTGAGTGAAGCATCTTCTTTCCTATTCCCGCAAGCACATAATTGTGGGCATCAGGTGCACTGGTCAAACACTAAAAACTTGTGTGCTACTGTCCCTAATCTTTCTACATAGTCTAGTGATTTAAAACTCGCTCTCATACAACTTGGTAAACTTGAGATTTCATGTTTGATTCCCATCTATCTAGAATCCATTAGAAGGGCACCTGAGTTGAACATTCGTGGACACCAACATTTTGGATAATATTCAACTTTTGATGGTGTTATGTTGATAGGGTTAGCATTAATATTGACTGTTCAGTTCGTCTTATATGTTTGCGATTGAACACGAAAACACAAACATTATTTAACTAAACAATCGAGCCACCGTTACTTAATTTATCAAGACGAATTGTCCCTACCCTTTCTGTATCTGTGATGTAAGTTCAAAGCTGGAGAAAATTATTGTTTCCGGGTGGATACGACGAGATCTCTTGTGGGAAAGGAATGGCGTTGTCGAATAAAACAGGACGAAGCATACTGAAATGTCGGGCCGGGATCAATGATTATTGCCAGCATAATTGATCATGCGTGTAGCCAACTTATACTTAAAGAGCTGGCCGAAGGCTTACCAAAAAGGAAAAAAGGAGCTGGCTGAAAGCAACCAGCTTTGTCACTGTATTATTTCTTCGAATTGTGCCTTTAGAAGATTGAATTTGGAGGAAAATCGATAAACTCTTAGACAAGTTCAATTCACTACTCTATCAAAAGACTCATTCATCGAATGAATGTCAAGTGTCAAAATACCAGAATGCCGTTTACAAATTGTCGAAGTTCTCATGTCCAAACAAAGTACTAGACTGGTACTTTTTTACGGGTAGATCAAAGGATGAGGCTGCTTTGACAGGTGATATTTATTCAATGGACAAGTCTATTATTGATGCGATAACTTGAGTTCATCTAAGAATTTTTCAACATTTGTCTGGATTTTTTTTTTTTTTGCTTTCTTGAGTTGGAGGGAGCAATAATAAGAACACCAAAGGATTAGAATAAAGGGACTACCACTTTTTTTCTTATTAATAATAGGACTGTAGCTCCAACTTCCTGAGAAAGTCTTCTATATAACAAGGATACCGTATCTGTGTTGTTTGATGATATCACGATCTTACAAGGACTAGGTACATCAACATGTTCGCGAGGGATAACAACATCAATTAGCGAGAACGGGAAGATGATGTTGAATATTGTAGAACACAAACTTTTCAAGATATTTAAGGGGTTCTCGAGATTTTCATGATTTTTAGAGTTTTTATTCGAATTTTAATTTATATTTTATCATTTAAATTTCTCTCATAAATCTTTTAATGAGCTAATTTTTATTATTTTATAATACTACCAAACAGTTCTAGCGTGTTAGCCCATTAAGCTCTAGACTTTCTAAAGCAGACTCTTCATCTAAATTTCTAAAGCAGACTCTTCCTCTAAATTTCTAAAGCAGACTCTTCCTCTAAATTTCTCCAGTATAGTTCATTGAAAACATAAAAAATGTTAAAAAATGTACAAATGTCTCCTTTTCATCAGATATTATTTTGGTTGAACATGATTAGAATTCAGGCTATTGTTTTGTCACAAAAACTCGAACTTTCTAGCCATAACTTGACTTGAGGGGCTTGAACTTGTAACATTTTGGGTCCAATGGAGGAAGTTCTTAGTGTACCGAATATATCGCGTAATAATATTTATGTGGTATATCCGTTCGATTATGACTCACCATTTATTTGATTTTTTTATTTATTTAGGCTTTTTATATTTCTTTAGATTTTTTGAGATTGGATAACTATAAATTTAAATCCATATAAATTTTAAATAGACGGATATACTACTTTAGTATTATCACATAGTATATCCGATACACTGAAAAGTTTGTTAGGTCCTGTGACCATATCTATCTCCCCCTCTGCATCTCTGTTGGCGAGACAAATTTGTCAAAGTTCCAGCGTACCTCCTCCTATTATGTCTTCTTGAGGAAAAATGACAGTGTACATGCTACCTTACACTGTGCAAAAATGTTGGGACAGGCATGTGTTGCGGACGCATTCTCATCTCTCAAGCACGACAATTAGGGATTTTGCATGTTGTGTATTGGTTGTCCTAATTATGTATAAGCTAACATTGAATTATGATTTAAAAGTACGTACTTCGGATGTTGTCCATCAACCACCCTTTGGTTATATGTGTTTAGCAGCAATTGGGGATTTCGTATGTTTTCTTGGTATTCAAATTTTTTAACGCAAGAACACCGACAACAATATAAAAAAACGTGTCTAGATCAAACTGTGATTGAGGAAATTAAAACGGATTATGAGCATTCCACATCTATTAGAAAAGAACGTTTAGGCTGATGTATCCAATGGATAGCCCATCGGGCAACTTGTATTTGTATTACGGAATAATTACTGATGTACGCTTATAAAGCATGCCTTGGACTTAAAGGGGGCTAGGGAGGAGGGGAGAATAACAGTAAGACACGGAGAGTTGGAGTATAATCAAATACAAGATCTATTCCTTAACTCATTTTATCACGTCCAACCCGACAAGAAGATTGCATGATATTTCTTAATTCAAGCACGATCTTCTCGTGCCAGGCTATATCTCTTTTTCGAAACTAAAGGGCACCACAACCACATTCATTTAACATGGCATACGAATTGTCAATATATGAAAGATTGAAAAGAAATCGAATTTTGTCTTTAACAGTGAAAATGCCCTTCTAATCCACCGTACCCACTGACACTAACGCTTCAATATTGCTGGCGCAGTCTGCAAAACAAACATTTACTATCCACTAATTTCAAGCACTAAATCGCCACTCCAATGGTTACTGCTATCGTCGGTGTCCGATGGTTTGGATCGTTACTATGATAATTATGCTGAACCTTACATGTTCCAATATGATGTCCTTTACCACCGGTAAAAGAAATAATATAATCAATATGTGTGATCGGAGTGGTTTGACATTCATATTTCTTAAATAAAATCATGGGTTCAAATTTTCTTAACGGAGAAAATTCATAACTGGAATAGTTTTACCACTTGGTAGTTTGACTATCTAAGCTAGTTATTCTAATAAAATTTTATTCCCATGATTTTGGACAATGACCGATCACGTTTATTCTTGTTAAAATCTTTAATCTTCTCCGCTATTATTATATTTTTTTCTGCATGCTATCAGAGCGTCGATCCTAACAAGCTGCTATCTGTTGTGCATCGGTCACATAATTGGAGCATCTGATCGATAGAGAAGATGGTCAGGATATTGATGCGCTGATGAAAACAGCAAGAAAAGATATTTTAAGCTAAAACACTCAAGTCATTTTCAGCCTCTGAATTCAAAGAAAAGAATACTCAAGTTAATTTTCCAACCTCTGAAGGTAAGATGACTCAAGTCATTGCTGCTTCTTGAAATCTGAAGAGAAAATGTTTTATATTATTGTCAGGCCAAAAGCCATGTCATCGTCATCATAAAACTTGACTATGTGCAAGATAAGTATTGTGAATGCTCATCTTGATGGTGGGTATTAGAAACATTGTTTAAAATCATTAGAAAATAGAATATTCAAAAATAAGATCGTATCAATCCGATATGTTAGCCAGTGTCTTTGAGATTTTTGAATATTTATTTAATATTATTTTTATATTTTTTATTATATCTTTTCTAAATTGTTCAATCATCTTTATGTATAAATAGATTGTTTCTTTATGTAACGAAATGAGTTAATATATTAAATCTTGTGGTTTGATCTATGCCCACCATGTAATCTTCGTTTTTTTGCCTTCGTGTGTTGAAGTAATTGCTCGACTGCTACGATAAATCTGATATCAAGGCATGCAAGTATACAAATCACATGTAAGTAATATAATAATAAGTAAGAGATCGTTCCCATAAAGACTTAAAAGTATCAATTTCACTAAACACTAAACCCATATTATCAATTCTAAGCCCAACCTATTCATATCAATAAATAAGTTGAAGAAAATAATCAACAAAAGCAAAAATCACGAAAGCAGTTAATTAAAAAATTAATCAATTAAATTATGGTTCCTTCTTGTTCACAACTTCAACTAGTCCTATTTCTAATTCAATCTATCCTTATGCTAATGGTTGATTTGATGTTACTATGCTTAGAATTCTAAGCCTTCCCTACCCATCTCTGGATGCGATAAGGACTTGCTCACGTTCAAGATACTAACCCACTTTATCTCTAGGCGACTTGTACAAGGAAGTTCATCAAGTTCTAACTCTAAATTGGATTCTCAGGATAATTAGCTATCTCTCGATGCCCCTCAAAAATAACTTCTACCTTTCGGACTAAGTTATCCTAGGTTATACTAATCCTAGCATAATTCCAAAATCCCCTCTCAAGTTCAACAATCTCTCCTAATCATTCTAGTCAATGGTCCATCAAGTATAATGCAGTAAACACGAATTAGGATAAATAACATTGAATATAAATTCGTAAATCAACTTAAAGGCATAGGGAATAGATACGAAACTAGGAAGTCAAACTAGAACCCATTGATACCCTCAGAAAAAAAGAGAAAATTAATTCTTGACAAAAATAAAGATAAAAACTAAAAGTAAGCAAGAATTCATAGAATCGAAACTAAAAGAAAAGACAGAGAATAGAGGAGAAACTAGAAGACTTGGTTTCTTGATATTGCCCCAGTCGCTCTTCCGTCTTTCTTTGGAAAGCAAAGGGGAGTACCCTTCAGCAATGTACAGTGTCAAAAAATATTTTACTTGAAGATAAAGTTTGAAATCAATTGGCCAAGCTCAAAAGGTTAAAAATGAAAATTAAAAAAGGTAAAAAGCAATGGAGTGATTGATGGAAGAGTAGAAAAGTGCGAGAGTTGAGGGGGAGGTTGATTAGCAGGGCTATAGGATAGTTATTAATGTAAAAATACAATGACAGTCAATATCTAATTGTTTCCAATACAAAAAGCCTGTTGAAATTTGTCATCATGATATCTGCAATGACAGAATATGGACTAATTTAGGTGACAATAAAAAAATGAGAGTGAAATTTCATATGGAAAATTAAAAAGAAATTCATGGATTACATAAAAATCTTGTCTACCATACTTTTCGATTGGAAATGGATCCATTCTTTTATTGTAATTAGTTATTAAAGGGTAACATTCAAGGAGGGCAGCAAGTGCATAAAATGCCAATTAAGATGAATTTTAAAGGCATTATCCCAAATAAAAAAAAAGCAAAATATATATATGCATATATATATATATATATTAAATGTTATTGGGTCCTGACCACAATTTGAATTGGCCGATTTAGATTCAAAACCATTGGTTCCGGTTCCATGTCCCATGAAACCAACCCAAAACTGTCCTAGAAGCGGTTTAGGGACGGTTCAGGATCGAGGTTCCAAGCAATTCGAAGCCTATAGTCCGAAATTATCCTGTTTTGATTTGAAACTGGCTCATTTAACAAATTTTTTTAAAACTAAAACATAATTAAGTTATGATATATAATAATGGAATTTAATTAAAAATAAATTAAATGTATTATATTTTATAAATGTATAAATTGATTGATCCCTTTTAAAAATATTTCTTAATTTTTGGTTCAGGTTAAAAAACACTTAGTCCTTCAAAGGGAGGAACTAACCTATACTACCTCCTTAAGGTTCCCAGGCGATTCATGATTGATTACGAATTTGACTGATTTTGAACGGGTTTTGACCGAGCCAGTTTTGATTAGGAACTGGCCTCTAGCAAGGACTAAGTGTAGTGCCATCAATTCTTCTAAAAAATGTTGAACTTTTCGGTTTAAACATATATTCAACCTTTTATTAATCAAATGATGATTTCATAATTATAAAAAAAAATGGAGATTTAACATGTGAATTTTTTAGAGGCAATCAATTCTAGGTATCTTGTATTTTCATGATATTCGGAAATCTTGCATAAGACCAATTCCTAAATTTGGATTCAGACCTTATCCTTTTAACATTAGGAATCAGACTCTAGCTACTTGAAAATTGTATTATACCACAAATTCCGGATACCCTGCTGAACATGTCTTCTTCTTTTTTTTTCGAGGATGAGGTTGTTAAAAATATCACTACGCACTTACTTTGGAGGATTTGCAAAGCAAGATTGCCTCCTTGAATTTCCTCCCCAAATATTTCCAAATGATAAAGAAATAAAATGAAGTAAAATTTGAAAACCAACCCTAGGGCTGTTCAAGAAAATCAAAAAGTTGAATCGAACAAAAAATAACAAAACCATTCAAACCGGTTGGCTAACGATTCAATTTTTTCACCGAGAAAAATTTAAGGTTAATTACTTTATATAATTGGTTCAGTTAATTGATGTCAAATGAACCGAGCTGTTTTCTAAATAATTTAATAAAATTAAAAAAATATATTTTTCACTTGAATTGTTGCGGTTTGGTTTGGATAATTTCCAACCAAACCGAACCGAACTGATTGCGTTTTATGTTGTAAATTTTATTTATTTACATAAAATCCATTAACCAATTAACCAAATCGTTCGAACCCATTTTAAATAATTATGTTTATTCTTTCTCAAATAGTTATGATTCGGCCCATATACCGCGGAACTGAACCAAAAATGTGATTTTGTAGGATTTGAAACGGTTTTTCAAACTGAATTGAACCATGAACAGCCCTACCCACCTTCTCATGGAGATGATTCACTTTCTCGAGAAGATGGAATTGAAGATTAAACGCGATTTCTTCTTGCATGGATGGGTTGGGCTTATTGGCCCAACCAATGTTAGCAAATATTCAAAGGCCCAATTTGAATATGTTCCAGACACAGGAACCCATTTTAATTATTTCTTCATTTCGATATTCAAATGCTACTCTAATTTTACGAATGTCTTCCCGGAACTTACTTTAATAAATAGTTCCTACCAATTCCGGGTTTACCGTGGACCTGCGAATAGTCCTAGTCGAATTTATAAAACTCAAATCCTAAATGACAGAAACAAGAAAGTCTTTTATGGATCGGGGTTTACTACTGATATGATGTCATAAACTAATAAAATTTATTTTTTTTAGAGTTATCTTTTTTTGTTTTTAGGATTATTAAAAATATTAAAAATATTAAAAATGATAAAATCTTATTAGTTTGTAGCACAGTTAACAATATCATATAGTAAGCCCATTGCACATAACATTCTCTCCATGTTAACATACTTAAACATTATAATAGTAACCATTAATCTATCTAAATTCCCATAATGTCTTTTATGATGCGGTGTTACCACTTAGTAACACAAACCAATTAGAATCAATTATTCTTAGAGTTATTTATTATTTTTAAAATTTTATTAAAAAATTGCAGAAATGGCTGAATTCGTATCACCATGTAATACTATCACAAGGTATCAGCTTACCATAAAAGACTCTCTCCTAAATTCCACGCCTCATGAGGGAGAAATTCTTGTGGGAGTTCGGCTCATTACGTCATTTATGAACTCTACCAATAAACATTTAATACATCATTATCAAATGTCACATCATCTTTTGTATTCATTAATACTAATCATTTTTAAACATATTTAACACACTTACTTACATATCAAATACTTATTGATTAAATTCATCATATCATCCATGAGATCAGCTCACTTAAAAATTTCTCCTGAAGAAGTCCGCCAATTTCTTCTTCCTTTCCCTTCTCTTTTTCTTGCGATAGCCTTCCACGTGACTGAATTCCCTACCTTCCTTTCCATACCCACATTCTCATATCTCTCTTTATATCTCTTTCCCTCCCTCTTCTCTCCATCACTCTTTCTCTTTTCTTCCCCCAACTGCCTCTCCTACTCCTCTCCCATGGATTCTCATAGTCTAATCGTTTTTCTACTTATCTTCTTCACATCCTTCACCCATCAATCAGCACAAACCCTATGTTCAAAAGCTAGCAAGCTTTCCTTCTTCGACACGAGCTTTGGTTTGAGAAACATAAATACCCAACAGAATAACAGAACATCCTCAAATCTGCTCCTCGGAACATCGTCCCTGCATCCAGACCCAAGTCCATGTGACGTACCCTATTGGTTGGCGCAATGTTCAGAGGAAATTCTGTGCATGGCGAGGAACCCCGAGATGGGAAGCTGGCAGAGGAGCATAAGGAGGAGGATCCATGAGAACCCAGAGCTCGCTTTCGAAGAAGTCGAGACAAGCAAACTCGTCAGGAAAGAGCTTGATAATATGGGGATTGGATATAGATATCCGATGGCTAAGACAGGGATTAGGGCGTGGATCGGAAGTGGCGAAGCGCCTTTTGTAGCAGTCAGAGCTGATATGGATGCTCTGCCAATCCAGGTTTCTTCTTTATTCCTCTCCTTCGCGGTTGTTTCATTGAGTTGTGGAATAAATTACAAGGAAAAAAGAGAGCAGATTTCTATTTGCTCCTCTACATCTTCTCTTCTATCTTACCCCATTATTCCTGAAATTTCTTTTTAGAATGATCAGAAGACATGTGTATCCAAAGTATTTTATATTTGACAAACGTAGAATTCACCCAAAATTATATATTCTTTTATATTATACCGATATAATTCTATGTAAAATTTCATACACATATCGTCTTTATCTGTATTTATTATTAACTTATATACAATCTCTGACATGGTAGCTTCTATGTACTTAAGTAAGGTACGGTATTCGAGCCAGCCTTGGGATGTCAAAGTAGGCCACGCCAACAAAAAATATTGGGATCATTCACGTGGATGATGGTTAACAAGGATTGAGTAAGATTAATTGAGTGTGTTGGCTTGCCCAAAATAGGGGTTTGGGATAAGAGAAATATGTTCATGGCATTTCCTTTTTTTGGGTCATTTTTACTTGGGAAATTGAATATGTGTGTGTGTGTGTATATAAATTAGTTATATAATGAAATTTAGGAAGCGGTGGAATGGGAGCACAAGAGCAAGGTCGCCGGGAAAATGCACGCATGTGGCCACGACGCCCATGTTGCCATGCTACTCGGCGCTGCCAAGATCTTGAAGGCCAGAGAACATCTTTTGAAGGTTTTCTCCTCCTCTTGTTCAATTAAGGTCATCTCCGAATTTTGACCAAAAAAATTCAATGATATAGTAGTTCAAACTTAAATTATTTCAGATTCATTTAATTTTCAGATACTATGTGGTATATATCGAAAAAATATTGAAAAAGTTGTACTTTTAAGAAAGGTGTACCTCCTTAAAAATATTCCGGGTAAAAATTTATCTATGCAGGTCTAAAAAGCAAATAGAATATAGGTCTGGAGTTAAACTTGATAAAAGATTTTCGTTATAAAGGATGCCCAATGCGATCAAGGAAAGGGGCCATGGGAACCCTAATGATATGACCCAAAATTTCCTGGACTTGTGGATAATCATTTTCAGTTGGTGGAATGTTTTACCTGCTTAATTCCATTAATGAGCCCAACCTTAACCACATAACTAGTTATGCGAAGGTGTACTCTCATGGTCAGCTTTTTGGACAAGGATGAAGTTAGAGAGTATGCGGGGGCGATGCCCAAAACTCCAAAAAATCTATAAAATTTTATATAAAATTTATTGATTTTATCTATATTTTTATTAAATAATTTCATTTCGTTTTTGAAATCCATTTTTAACTCTTTATTCAAATTTGTCCCCCTTGATTGGGTCTTTTATATTTGTCCCTATTTGATGAGAAAGACTTCAATGGAGCGACCGTATCGCGTAGATAATATTAACGTGGTATATTCATCCAATTAGAATTCACCATTTATATATTTTTTCAATTAAGGTTCATCAATTATTATGTTTTTTAATATTTTTTATCATTTATATATTATTTCCAGTTAGAGTTTACCATTTATTTAAGGTTTATTATATTTTTTAAAAAATTTTAATGATTTAATAACCATAGTTATACAATTATTAATTACATGTCAAGTTTCGATTGGATAGATATACCACGTTAACATTGCTTATGTGGCATGATTGCTTCAGTAAAAAAATTTTCTCGTTTGAGGCGGTCAACAATGAGTGTAACTGCACCATTTAATAGGAGGAAGTCTTGTATGATAGGCATACAGCATGACAAGGGTTGCACGATGTTACAAACCAATAATATTCATTATTTCTAGGGTTGTTTTGTTGTTTTTAACGGTTTTATTAAAAATATCAAAATAGCTAAATTTTACTAATTTATAATACTATGCAAATATTATCACATTATATACCCGTTACATAGAAGACTCCTGTTTGGTAGACATTTCAAGATGAGGATCAAGTGTCTTTTGGGATTCTAAAATTATCCTTCTGTAGGAGTATGCTTCTCTCTTTCCCAAATAAAATATACTAAGGCCATTTTGATAAATCAAAGTGACAAATTTAGTGTGCGGTTATTTGCTTTTTACTCGGCTGAAACATGACGGATTTGGTTATAATGTGAATAATTCAGGTATTTGTCCATAAAACATACATATAGCTAATTGTCCAATTGAAAATTTATACATGCTAAGACCCTTGTTTCTTTACGTAAGCATCTGCTGATCTCAATGTTGAAGAGTTCCTGCACGGCCCTCCATGAAGTCAATTTTATGACCCTTAGTAACGATAAATTATTAAGTGAACTCAGTAATTAATTGTAAATTTATTATGAGAAAGTACTGATAAATTCTTATTAGATCCATATTTTCATGATACGGTTCAATTTTTTTGAGTTCCATGTTGCCGATTAATTCTTTCCCCTTTTGGAAAAGATTAAATAAAACTAGGTCTACCCAAAAGTTTAGATATACAAAATTTTGTTTTAAGGTGGAAATTGAAAGTTATTCTCATTCACTTAAGTTGCTTTATATGTGGGAATCTCTTGGCTTTTCATAGATCTTCTTCCACACTTTCCTTCCTTCATGTGCCATCTCTACGCTCTCCCAGCCCCTTGATCACCTGATGCTTTGGGGCTGACATTTTCTTGTCTGCCCACTTCCTTGGTTTATAGATTATTTTTATTTCTGTTTTTAGTATTAATCTGGTAAATTTGAAATATCTAAATGTGGCATCTATATAGAATTGTACCTATCTACAACTGAAAATAATCTAATTTTTACAACTCTGTTTTTCCTTTCACATTTTATTGGAATCTCATTCGGCTTTTTCTTTTAATAGTCAATACTTCATCAAAAGTGATATATCCTTGCGAAGATAAGAATATGTCCAATTTCCATCGACTGACACAAATCTATACTGCCCTGCATGGGCTTTCAGTTTTTTTTCCCTGCTTATCTATAAACATATTGTATAATTTTTTGATCAACTGTAAAATGGTGTATAGATTTATTGAAATTTCGAATTAGGCAAAAGAATAGTGTATAATCAAAACACAAGAAACATTACAATGTGACAGATTATGTATAATAAAAAAGCTAGCGACATTATATTGTGACAGATTATTTTATCATATTTCCCATAATACATCTAGATCACTTGGCTTTTGAATGTTCTTGAAAAATTTCTGTTCTACCAGGACTGTTTCGACACATTTCCAGGGGTCTAGTGGAGATCTTTACAGTACCTTTTGTCCCTTATAACAGTAACTTGTTACTGTTTAAAAAAGATAAGTGGTGACTTTACGTGACATGAACATGCATGCACAGTTAGAATTGCCTTTAACATCCCTAAAAAGGAAGCTCCCGAGACTGTGGGTCATTTTTTAGAATGGAATTAAGGCAGCAGAGAGCGCACTACCCAATACAATGGTGGATAATATTCTAAATATTTTCTACAGAGACGAATATCTAGAGAGCCTGAGAAAATTTTACAAGACACGTGACACTTTTTCTTTTCGTTTCTTTTACTCTTTTTTTCATATTGGATTCCTCTTTTCTTACCAAATCAGTGGCCCCTTAGGAGTTCAGCTATTTGTTGGCCAACAGTTGTTTGCTTTTTCTGGTTCTGACCATATAAGCCTGCTGCCTTTTCTTCCCCTTATTTTTATGCTTCATGCCCTACAACATAGGGGCAATGGATGGATAATCATGAAGCCAATTGATACATGTAGGCTTCTGAATGTTCTCATGCGCTCGCTTGTTTGATACAAATATATACATATATATACATACACAAAAAAAAAACCTACTTTTGATCCATTTTGTATGACAAACAACCCCATAATTTGAGAAAGCTTACTACTTTCATAATTTATGTCGGAACCGCACTTACAATAGGTTTCGTAATTGATTGTAAAATATTAAGGAATATGCATGGTGTCTTGTGGTGTTTGTTGATTATTAGTTCTTTGCTAGGTTCAAACCGAGTTGCATCGATGGGAACCGAGTAGGATATTGAAGGAAAGCTTTATAGTTTGAGCTGAGGCTAAAGCTTGGGAGGGGCACTATTTTAGGGTTTCATTCATATAGATAACTGCGCTTGTAGAGTGTTCTTTATACCGGTCAAAGAGTAATATAAAACAGGATAAAAGAAATGTAATTTTGTGGTCCCTTCTCCAGGTGAACTACAGCTAGAGGACACCTGACCTGATAGTATTTCTGCACTCACGCAACAGAGAAATTCTTAAGTGAGTCAAACTAATCGGATGACGTGATAAATTAAGCCAATGGTTTTTGACACATCAATAAAAATGTCATGTCATATTAAAAATGAATATTATTAATTGATGCAAAAAGTCAAAGTGATACTTTTTAATAACGTATCAAACACTCATTGGTTGAGTTCGTGGATGACATGACAAGTTCAGCTCATGTAAGAATATCTGCTTGTCGCATTTGGATGATGGCCGATAAAACCCTAATATATAAGAGGCACATAAAATGATAATGCAATGACATTTTTTTATTTCATCAAAGAAAATGACAATGGCTTGCGGTCCCTCGTGTTGTTCATACGTTTATATGCTATTGATTTATACCAGTGTCATATACTAGTTTGGTCATAAAGAAGACTGGAGTCTTCGAAATTGGAGACACGTGTAAATTCTGAAGCATCATAACTTAAGGCGAATATGACGTGCATGCAGTTCATCATGAATAATTTACAAGATCGTATTTCCAATTCTTTTCAAAGAAAAAATACTGGAAATCTTATATATTTATCGATTTTTATAAATGAGTTATAAATATTTCAAAGTGACAAATATTCAGGTCCTACATGTTACTCGTGTTACAAGCTCGAGTCATTTCTATCACCTACCGTTACTTTAAACTGATGTATGCAACTGCCACATCAGCTTAAAGTAACGGTAGTTGACGGAAAATACTCGATATTATAACGTGGCAACATATTGAACTTGATTTATTACTTTGAAATATTTAAGATTCACTTATAATATTCGACAAATAATTAATTTCTCATTCTCTTCAATCCCTAGTGAGTAAATTAATCTATGTGCTTATACACGATATTAGATCCATGAACTTATGAAATTTTATTGATCTGAAAATAATAAATTTCTTATAAAATTTTTGGTTGGTTAGTCGCATAAATATATGTTAATCAACTGCGTCTGCTTGTGGATTAACCAATTTTGTGGTGAGGAAAAGAATTAATTAAATTTTGACATTGATCTGGGGTACATTTTTGCACGTGCTTTATTTCAGTATTTGTCCGTACTTGTGGACACGTTATGGCAGATAGGATTGGACAGGATTGTCGCTGTTTCGTTGCCGGAGGAAAAGGAAAATGCATCTGTCTTTTTTTGCCCCAACAAATATTTTAAATTAAATCATTAAAAAATTGTTTCCGCTATGAAAAGGAGAAAGTTTGATATAAAATGAATATATTAATTACTAGTATTAAAAAATATTATAAATTAATATAATTCATTTATTTTTAGTATAGATTTTTTTAAAATTTTATTAAAAAATCTTAAAATTATTGAATATTAATAATTTGACGTGATATGTCATTATAAATAATAATATGTCCCATGAAAGAAGATTTGATCGATCAATAGTATGGTTTTTAATTAATTCTAAAATTTAATCCTTACTAGTGAAATTTTGCATATTTATTTATTTTCTTCTCTCTTTTCTGATAATAATGGAGGCCCGTAAACCTAATATGAGAGAAATTTTTAGGTGATCTTACTTCACCATATGATATGAGCAAACGCCAATTAGAATATGACGGACGAGTAAATTAGTGTTAATCACCCAAGTAATTATCATAATTAATACTAATTAAAATAATTTGATTGATTCTTTTTTACCATATTATTATGTGATACGACCATCTAAGATTTTTTCCCCCTAATATAAGGGTAGAAAATATAAAGACATAATGGAGCACATAACATCAAGGATCAAACTGAGAACCTCCTGGTTGTGAATCGGAATCTTATACTACTGCATCAAGACGACTTCCTCTATTTATTCTCTTCTTTCCTCTATGAAAGATATGATATCCATTGAAGTCCTAAAGTTTTCATGGAGCCGTTTTGTCCTCTCTGTTTTTCTGGGCTTGGGAGAAAGCTTTCAATACGATCACTTGACTTCGATAGCGTGATACTTCAAAACAAGATAAGCTTGAGAGAGAAAATAAAGCTACTTAGTTCTCATTATTTCCGCGTAACGCGCTTCTTAAAAGTCTCACTGATCGTGTTACTATATGACAATAATTAGGAACTTATTGTTTTTCTCCTAATTTTTTTATTGGCTTGAAATTGAAGAGTTCCTCATCAATTAAGTTTCATAAGATTTCTGTTCCCAAAATTGAGGTGTTTTGAAAATCAAAACCAGATTATTCAGCGAAAAGAAAAATGAAATTCAAACCGGCTATCCAAAATAAATTAGCAAATAAGGGTCTTTTTTTTTTTTTGGTTTGGCTTTTGCGTTTGGTTGTGTCCATATCTAAAAAGAGAGAGTCCTCGTTCCCTTAATAACACGTCTCTTGTCTTATTCTTTGGCCTTGTTTTCGTTATCACTTCCATCATCATATATTTTTTTAGAAACTCTTACCTAACCATATACGTAAGAAAATATAAATTAAATTATAATAAATGATCAAATTTGTATTAATTGTCTGAGTATTTGGATGAAGGTGAATGGAGGGAAAAATTTCTCCATGTTTGGTACCTAATTTTAATAGAGGGGAAAGGGAATGGAGGAAAATTTTTCACTCTGATTCCCCTCCAAATCCTAATTTTCTTTTACCCCGATTTGAGGTTAAATGGGGTGAAACAATTTTTAAAAACTCATCTATAATAAAATTATATAAATACCCCAATATAAATTAATCAAAATTTATATTCTTACTTTTCAATGTGTAATTTATGAGAATATGTGTTTTTAGTCATCACTCGAGGATGTGTAAAGTAACTAGACATTATGTGATGCTCGGTGGTCTATAGGTAACTATAAGTTTTTACACTATACTACTCACTTTTGTTCTGGTTGAGATCTTAACAGTGTTATATTTAGATTATTTCTTGGTAATAGTATATGTAATCTAAGAAAATAGGGTCTCGTGTTCAAATATTGTTAATCGAGAAAATTTCTCTTGAAAGACCTGACACGAATTGGATTAATTAGGTTCTGCTATATTTAACAATCACACATACTGAAAATGAGGAAATTTGTCAATTAAGTGTAAACCAACGTAAATTGGTTGAGCCTACTTTAAAATAAAGATCAAAGCGTATGCCCATTTCTTTCTTTCGTTTTTTAGGGGACCGTAGTGCTGCTGTTTCAGCCGGCGGAGGAGGCCGGAAACGGTGCAAAGAGGATGATAGCAGACGGAGCCCTCGATGACGTGGAGGCCATCTTTGCAGCCCACGTGTCACACGAGCAGCCAACCGGAATAATCGGGTTGAGACCCGGGCCTTTACTGGCTGGGTGCGGCTTCTTTAGGGCCGTGATCTGTGGGAGAAGCGGCGGCAGCGGCCGTGCACACCACCACCACACCGATCCTCTGCTGGCCGCCTCCGCTGCTGTGATTAGCCTGCAAGGAATCGTTTCCCGTGAAGCCGATCCGATGGACTCACAGGTATCATGATATTCCGAGTGATGAGATTTAGAGCTCGTGGCCAAAACACGTGTTGTGTCACTTACCTCTGTTAATAAGAGAAAAAAATAACAGGGATTTAATAAGTCAAATATATGAGATATACAAGCTCACGTATATTTTTCCTGATATATGACATGTAATATATATCTGCTACATGTAAAACTTTTTCCTTAGGACGGTAAGAAGTTCTTAGGTGACTATGTCTAATAATATCAATCTTAATAGTTTCAATAACCTACTAAAGCCCTTCGTGCTCAGGACGTTGATTTCCAGGTGGGATAACTATGATCTTCTTAAAATAATTCCTATCATAGCTAGTATGAGTAAGCTGAGATGGTAAGATATCTTTTCTTCTTAAATATATTTTCAGATTTAAATCTTGTGAATGAAGCAAATTTATGCTGAGAGAATTTTTGATTTTTAGTGGATTGGCCAATTCAAATTTAATTAGTTGGAGCTTATTAAACTTATCAATACCATATGATATAAACAATTCATGATAGACACTTTCATCTCATTCTGTTGGCTCTTGCAATTTCTCTTTCCAAATGGACTGATGTCAATCTAAGATAAGGCAGGAAAAGACCAAAATGAATTGATTAATATGGTATAACGCTTTTTCTCTTAAGTAAAGTATCATGTTTGAATCTTATAAGTGGAAAAAATTCATCTTAGGAGAGCATTACTCCCTAGTGGGTCTATCCAGTTTGAATTTGATTAATCATGAGTTATGAGAATTATAAAAATCAGTGATTTATGTTTAGAAAAATATATATTTGCCATGTCATTAGAAGTTCCAACTATATCGGCCAAAAGGTCTCGTCTAAGATTTTATCTTATGATATCGAAGAAACAAAGAAAAAAAAATGAAGTTGTGAACTCTCACCAGCATTCTTTATTTGTTGTGTAACCTCCAGGTAGTGTCTGTGACCTCATTCAATGGGGGCATTGATCTGGACACCATAGCCGACAGTGTGGTCATTGGGGGCACCTTCAGGGCATTCTCCAACTGCACCTTCCATCGTCTTCGTCGAAGAATTGAGGAGGTTCGGTCCCACTCGTCAATCCCTGTCTTTTCTTCCTTTTAAAGTGCTCTGATTATGGTCATAGTAATGTAAATATTTAATATAAAATACATAACGAGTTCGTTTGTGTAAACCACCGTTTAGATCTTTACACGTGTAAAGTCGATCATCGAGAATCGTGAAAACTTTACACGTGCCAAGAACTGAAAGAGATTTATATAACGAACTTGTTTTATATTACACACAAAATATTTATGATCTAGTGCATGGGCTCCATATAGATTTTGTTCAGCTTTTTTGCTGATTTCCCCCCTATTGACGAATAATCTGAATATAATTTTACTACCAAATTAGATATAGATTGATGATTGATTGATGACACAATTGTGAAATAATCAACCATGAACTCCAGATGCAACGTACTTAGCGAGCTGCACACATTCTACCAGGAAGGTCTGGTTCTAGTATTGATAAATTATAATTAATATTAAGAATAAGCGAAAATTTTGAATTATGGCAAAATTTTCTTGAAAAAAGAGTTAAAAATAAAAGATTACAACATTTGAAAAATTGTAAACTTACTTATGAGTATAGTGAAATGGTTATAATTTGGTTGTAAAGTTAATATAATCTAATAATACGATACTTTTCGGATGTAAAAATTTCACGAAATACACTATAAAATTTTAAGTGATATAATATTATATTAGGTTAACTTTACAGACAAAAACTGTGACGTACGCTATAAAATGTAATATAATTTGATATTATAGTGAACTTAAATCCTCATAGGATGTAGAGTTGAAAATACAATGGAAGCAACTTTGTGAGCTGCGATAAGGGTCGACAGTCGAGATATCAAGGGAATTAGTCTCTATTAATAAGTTGAATATATTCTGTAGTTTTAAGGAAAATAATAATGAACTGAATTGAATTACAGGTGATTGTAGAACAAGCAAGAGTTTTCAGGTGCTCAGCAACAGTGGACTTCTTCGAGAAAGAGAGCACACCGTATCCGCCGACAGTGAACGACGTTGAGATGTACGAGCACGTGCAGAAAGTGGCAACTGATCTGCTGGGCAAAGACAACTTCAGGGTGGTTCCACCGATGATGGGCGCGGAGGACTTCTCCTTCTACTCCGAGGTGGTCCCGGCTGCCTTCTTCTACATCGGGATAAGGAACGAGTCCCTCGGGTCGGTCCACACGGGCCACTCGCCCTATTTCATGATCGACGAGGATGTTCTTCCGGTCGGGGCTGCCGTCCACGCGGCCATTGCAGAGAGGTACCTGATCGAGCACCGTCGATGCGCTTCCAGGGATTGATTTATTCCAATGTTTTAGTTTGGGTTGCAGTTTGCTTGATGTAATGCCATGTCATTGATGAAATCGCGCATCCTTTGTGTAAAATTTAGGAATTGTCGAAGCCATCATTGTAATACTGTGCATTATGAAAAATTCCTAGGTGACCCTAGATTATCACGTAACATAAGAAAATATCAATTAAAATATAATAAACTAGTAAATTAGTATTAATTATCCAAGCAATTACCATAATTATTATGAAGTTATTTAATTGGTTTTTCTTTTTTCGAAGGACAATGATTTAAGATTTTTTCCCCGCATTATTGGCTGTCAACGAGATTTTTGTCATCCCAGGCTTCTTTCTCTTCTTACAAGGGAATAGTTTCATTCCACGTAGGAAAATATAACAAAATCAATCATTGGGAGAGCTTCATTTTATATTGAAGGAGGGAAAACGAAAATCTTCAAGTAGCATATTTATTTTTTATAAAAATAAAGATTAATTTATCTTTTTTTTATAACGATGAGTTCCTCTGAGAGACATGAACGCTTCACAAGCTTATGGATCTAGGTCAGTCAAGTATACATGTGTGGGTAGCCTCACCAAGAGTTACGTATTCAAGGGAGGTATCGAACCTCTGATCCCGTTCAATTTCTCACGATTTAAATGCATGTCCTATCAATTTGAACTAAATCTTGGGGTTACAAAGACTAATTAATCTTGATATGGAAGCATTGTACCAGAATAATTTTCAAATATGTACAATGATTGAAAATTTAATCTAAATGGCCTAAATTGTGTATTTGAAAGATACCTGATCTAGGAATCCAAGCACACGACCAATTTGGAAATAACGCAAGAAACTAGCCATGTTCCTAAATTTCTCAATCACGGACAAAAAGGATGATAGATAGATTCAAATTAGATAAGGAAGTCAGGTTTAATCCGGACCACACACATTCCACACTCTTTCCAAGGACAGTCCAAGAGGCAGTAATATTGCTTGGATTTCGATTATAAAGGGAGAGGCGGTCGCAAATAGTTAGGAACCCCGAGAGGTCTATGGTGTTATTGTGGTTCCTCACTACTCCTAATAGACAGGTTGCTCATTTGCTTCAAGCTGCATCGATATTGATTTTAGTCCACCCTGGGTCAAGTTGTTGGGTGGCTCCTGTTACTCCGGACTCATGATTGATGTCCCAAAACAGTCTTGTGGATGCTGTGTGTTTTTCTTTGTAAGCATGCACAATTTTTTTGATAAATTGGTCCATGTTTGGCTCTTTTTGCTCGGAAGTGGCAAGGATTTTATAATTACTTGAAAACAAGGACATGGTAAAATGTTCAGGAAAATAAGAAAATTATAGGATTAGGAAACACGAACAGATCCTCCAGACTGATTATAAGAAAAATACATGTGAGCAAACAATTCAAATAAGTATAGAACATTTGTAGATGACCAATAATAACTGAGATCTTAATCCCGACCGTCTGCCAAACTACATGAACCCCAATTATCCACATGCTTCTTGGTCATCTTATACATATATTTAAAATAAACGATCGTACAAAGTTAAAACAGGCGAGTGTCCTGAATAGTAATCGGTGCAGGTATTGTCCACCAACAGCGGTACCAGACCTAGCTTTTTCTTCCATCTCTGTCATCTCTTTCCCTTGCCGAATCTGGTTAGATAATATTCAGATCTTATCAATTCTAGTGGGATAGAAGTAGATCCGAGTGAGATCTGGTCGGATCTTGAAGGATCTCAACATAATCCGATATAGAGACTACGAGGCCTAATTGATGAAGCTAGAGTGCGGTTGATGGTGGATGAAGGTGAGGATCGATATGCACATACAGGAAAGGAATGTAAACCGGAATAATACGAAAAATAGATAATCTCGATGGCCACACAAACAAAATATTATAAATAAAATGATTTTTCTTTCTATAGGCACAAAATAGTGCAAGAAAGACTTACCGGGAAATGGAGTAGAAGAAGATAATTCGACTAAATATATGAAATATAAATAATCGAATAACACAAAACAAAATAACAAACTTAAAATGAAAAACTTTTACTGATTGTGTCGAGGCCTGTGGCGGTCACAGTTTCCTTAAGATTGATTCGTCCCCTCTGGTCGTGCTGAGGAAGCGTGGACTTCAATCTCCCAGGATACAACGACTCTGAGCTCGAGGTTGCACGATCCCCGTAGCTGGAGGCGAACCGGAACTTGAAGTTGGAAACCACCGAAAACGATGCAGAATGCAGAGAGGAGAAGTGAGAGCTCGAGAGCTGTGAAGGTGTGTCTAAAACCTATGGAGGGGGCCTCTATTTATAGGCTAGTGGAAGGCTGGTGGCTTAAATGGCAGAGAACCAGGCAATTGATTGCCCGAACCGGCCGTAAATGCATTGAACCGGACATTAAGAGGGCTAAACCAGACGTTAAGAGCCCTTAATTGCACCGAACCGGCCATTAATCCGATTGAACCGGTCATTCAGTGCCCCTATTAAGGTCGGACCCTTAATGCCGTCCCTTAATACGGCCTTTAAGACCCTAAACCGCTCGGAATCTGAAGAGTCGGGAATCCGAGGCAAATTTATGGAAGGAGAAAAAAAAATTGCCAGAAATGGCAAAACTAGGCCGGCACCTCCAGCCATAGGCGGGAGCGGCGAGAAAGCCATTTATTGTAGCTGAAGTAGTTACTTATCGTAAGACTACTCTTAGCTTATAAACCCTTTGAAATTCTCATCCCTAATCGATGTGGGATTGAGTTTCTACATTTCCCATTATGGGCTCTTTGGGCCCTATGGGCCCTTATAGGCCCGAGCTTCTTCATGGGTTTTATAAACCCAACCCATAACCATAATAAGTCCATGGACTTAAGCCCATTTCAATTCCTTCAATTTCCAAATCAATTGGACTTAGGCCCAAATATAATTTTCAATCCATGAGAACAATTTCTCATTCAATTCAATGCCATTTTTCCAACAAGGAAATCCTCTGAAAGAGGGTGAGATGCCTCACCATCAGTTAGGAGAGGGAAGGACAGACGCACAAGTCAACCAAGGGAGGGGTTGATTGGGTGACCCGGAGCAAAAGCAACCAATTCGGCGGTGGAGGATATGCACAGCCACGGGTTAATGGAGGTGGATGCCACTTACTAGGACAGGAGGACAATAGGGGACAGCCTATGCGCCTGGTTGAAGCCACCAGAGGGGTTTTTGCTAGAAGAGGCGGGGGCCTACTGGAGAGGGCTTTGGGGGAGGAGCCAACTATGCATGCATGTTTCGCTCCTTTTTTATTGGCAAAAAGTAGGGTAATAGTAATAGCGATTTAGCTACCCGCTACGTAATATTTGGGTTTTCGTGTTTAACCGCGAATATATCAAACAAACTAGATAACCAGTACTAACACTAAACCCGTCAATGTAGCATTGATAGAGATCTAGTATAGTTTAAGAAGTCGGTATTTGCCAAGGCACGAGCTCATGAGTCTCTTATCGTAATATTGCTCAAAGTGAGATTCGAGTATGTTACCTCGAGTTATCAAATCACATGCGAATGAATTTTAGACTATTAGGCTACCACCATTAGGAGTGCATGTTTGGCCCCTTATCTACATGAAAGATAACAATTCTACATTTACATAAACTAGTTCTACATTCTGCACTTCGTTGCAGGATTGATGAACATTCACGAACCTAAAATAATTTTGAATTAAATCATTTTTTAATATTATTTTATGGAGAATTATGTTAGAACAGGAATTGCTTGTATATAAAAATAATAGTTGCACATTCTATGCGAAAAGAATAATAAATAGATAAATACGATAGTAACAGATGTTCATCCAATTATGACTGGTCAAAATAGAAAAAAGATTGGAATGGTTGAAGAGCAAAGATGGAAAAGAGAAATGGAGAGTGGGTAAAAAAATAGAAAATAGCTAACTAGTCAAGGAAATTATAGAAACTAAATAAAGATAATAACGATAGATATAACGAAAAAGATTTTAAGTAAATAGGAAAATAATTTCTTTAAATAGCAAAATAATTTTTATTTGCCGGAATGAATTTTTAGGGAATTAAATCAAATTAATAGATAATTAAATAAAAAAATAAATACGATTTAGTTAAATAGTAAAAAAAATTTAACTAAATAAAAAATTTTATTTTGATTTACATAACTTAAGCAATCGATCGAAAATTGAAGAAGAAAAGAGAGAAAAATGAGAAATATATAATATAGGGATGATATAGCAAACGGGAGATCTACTTGGGTACTACACCTTAATGTGAGGGAACCCAATTACCTGGCAAAATAAGAAGCAAAGTATTGATGCCTGAAGTAGTGTACAGGCTGAGTTTGAAGTGATGGCTCAAGGGATCTATAAGGTGTTGTGGATATATATAATCCTTGAATGAACTCAAGAAGACTGTAGAAGTTCCTCTGAAGCTGTATTGTGACAACAAGGCTGCAATAAGTATTGTTCATAATCCAATTTAGCATGATAGGGACAAAATAGTCGACATATTGACGAAAGGGTTTACATGAGCTAACTTTGAACCTCTAATAAGCAAGTTGGGCATGACCGACATCTTTGCACCAACTTGGGGGAAGTGTAGGGAAGTTAAGATAATCCCATCCTGTAAAATTAAAAAATTATAATTTGGATATTTCCTTTGTCGATTTCTTTCTGATATTCTTTTTGTTATTGTTTTCGCTTCTTAATTCTCACATCAGTGTCTTGTACTCTTTTCTATTTAAATTCATGTAATTCAAGTTATCCAATAAAAATCAAGAGAGTTTTCTCTTCTCCATTTCAGTTTCCTCTTCTCTCTTTTACAAAAAAAAAAAAATCCAATCGTGTTTTCAAAACCTAACGGGCAATGAAACCGTCAAATATATAACTTCATCAAGGACTTTTTTTTCAGTTTATTGAGGATTATTATTATTATTATTATCAAAATAATACTAACTAAGAAAGACAGGTTTTGGTGTAATGGTATCGCCTTTAATCTAAAATTAAGAGATCCCAAATTCAATTTTCATTGGTAAAATGAAAAAAAAAAGATTAATTATCAATTTTTTTTAAAGATAAAAGAAGTAACATAATACTTACAGTATTGGGTGGTGGCCATCGTAAATCATTTCCCTGATCGATCTGGGACTTTGAGATCAATTCTTGCACAGGGAGAAGATGGGCTAGTTTGGAAACATGAGCAAAATGCATGTTCAGCTCTAAATCAGCGTAGGATATCCTATGAGTGGAGGATGCAGAGCGGCAAGCTGAGGACTAGGACTGAACCTAGACAAACCTCCCCGATCCATCTCATGGCACAGTTCTTCTAACAGCATCGCCTCCTCTTGGCTATTACGGCCGTGTGGGGATAGAATATGATCCGACTTGCTCTCTTTGTAATAGTGGACTGGATAATACTCTATATATTTTGAGAGTGTAAACACTGATGAATCGGCTCTAGGAAACCCCGGGATGGTAGGAGCTGGAGTGGGTTCTGAGAGACTCCAATGGAAATTGGATATGTGATTTTGCTCGGAATCTTGTGGCAGCAGATAGTCTAGTTACAGAGTCGTGGGAGATTTGGGATGGTCTGATGTCAGCAGCAAAACGGCTTGGCATTCACTCCATTGGGATCGAGCTGGATGCAAAGTCAGCTACTGACTTAATATGGGATTCGCCCAACCAGAATCTAAGACTAATGGCGCATATCTTGGATTGCAGGACGCTCGGTCAATAGTTCCACCATTATCCTTGTTAATAGCAATTCTTCCATTCTACCATAAGAATTCCATGCTTGCGCAAGAGGCCTCTAAGGGCAAGCACCCGACTCGAGGCATCCCAAACACCATGAACTTACGTGGCTCGTTATCATGTAGCCACCGCGTAAATTAAAATGTTATATATACACACAATTACGACAAGTAATTAACCATATCGTTAGTAAATGACAACGAACAATTAAGAAAAAATTGCTGCTCATTGATAGCTAGCTTCATTGTATTATATTCTCGAGTCTGAGAAGAAGACTGGCGTGGCAGGATCGGACATCCGTCTGAAGGCTTCTAGTTATTCATCACGTCATTGGTACTACCGCTGATTACGTATAAGGCACTCCCGATTATCTTTCTGGCACGATCCTTCCCCAGTCGAAATGTCGTTCATCGGTGTGGGGTTGCATTGTCATCGAGACCGGTGCAAGAAATGCCACAGTCGACACGGATTTTCAAGTCCTTGTCCGTCCGATTCACATCGTTGTGAGTAATCAAGGTGTCCTTAAGCCGAGGTGCGAGATTCCGATTGACTCTATTTCAAAAATTAAAAAACAAAGAGAGCAAACAGTCATTTCATTCCCTAATGTTATTCCCGATCGACAATTTTGTCACTGATCTTTTTTATCCAACCAATTTGTCTCAGACATCCATCATTCTACGACCACGTTATTACAGTGTTTAAAATGCCATAAAAACAGACATACGTTGTGTCCACGTGACATAACGACATTAAATTTGTATTTTTTTTAAGTGCAAATTTTCAAATTTGATCCAGAATATTTTAGCGAACCGGCAATTTAATTTCCAAGATTTTTTCTCAGCATCGACTATTTTACCATCACTTTTGACCTGCCTCAATTTTATTAGGAATTTGGCTAAACTTGCTAGACTAACTCACTAATTCAATTACCAAGTTTTTGCTAATGATTTGTATGCTTTCGAAGTGCCCAATACTTTGAAAAGTGTGACTTACAGCGATCAGACGGACAATAATTCTTCCACAGCAAAATACTAACTAAGATTCAAGTAATATTAGCAGTTCTCACGAGCCAGAAGGAATCCATCCTCACTTCCCCCAGGTTTAGGATAATTCACGGGGTAAAAGATTAAAAAAAGAAAAAACTTGCAGTGAAATACAACACTACAGAAGTTCTGTTGAGCTACCTACAGACAGCAAAGGTTCACCAGGACCTTCATCTCCTCTCACCACATAAACATCTAGCAGCTTGCAGTGCGAAGTAGGTGAGAATAATGTCTGCGCCTGCCCTTCGAAGGCATGTCAGTGACTCCAACATGACTTTCTCTTCATCGATCATTTTTAGGGCCCCACCAGCCTTTATCATCGAGTACTCTCCCGAAACCTGAAGCAAAACAGTGAGGAGAAAGCAGGTATGACAAAGATACATACACATGCAAACTGAAGTGGTCTTTAGTCCATTTTGGATTTATTTTCTCCTTAAATGATTTTGGAGCATTCAACAGATCACATTTTAATCTGTGAATGGCCCTGATGAAGCACAGCTTTATGCCAAAGGAAATACCTGATATGCAGCGATTGGTAGAGGAGATTTTTCGCGGAGAAGCCTTATCACGTCCAAGTAAGGCAGACCAGGTTTCACCTATGAGAGCAAGGTCAATGGTTTGGGTTTTGCCACGATAAGATTTTGATAGCTAGTAGATTTGCTGATGAGTTGCAGAAAAAAAAGATACTAACAAGAAGAATGTCGGCTCCTTCAGCTTCATCGGCCTGGAGCTCAACTAATGCCTCTCTATAGTTAGCCGGGTTCATCTGATAACTTTGTTTATGAAAAAAATAACATTAGTTTGTGAAAGCAACAGATTAAAATCAATTCCAGAGAACATTCATTTTGAAAACTTAAGAATTACTTACGTCTTCTTGTCTCCAAAACGTGGGTTAGAATCCAGGGCTTCTCTGAATGGGCCATAGAATGAACTGGCGTACCTGCAGATTGAAATGTAAAAGTATGTTGGATGAAAATAAAAACTTAGATCAACCAATACAGCAATTTTACTGATAACATAATTCAAATGGTGTAAGATACAAAGGCATAATAAGTGACAGGGCCAACACACGGAAGATCAAGAAACTTCAGTTTTACTTTGCTGTGTAGGACATGATAGAAACATGCTGAAACCCTTCAGCATCAAGAGCTGCACGAATTGCTCCTACTCGTCCATCCATCATATCACTGGGGCTAACAACATCAGCTCCAGCTCGGGCCTATTGGAAAATATACGTTAAAAACAAGTTCATTGGCAAAAAAAAGGCATCATGTAGTGGAACCAAAGGAAATTTACGATTCTTAAGGTAATCTTGAGTTGTCCTTTGAAGATTTTAAGTGAGCATTGATATTTTCGGACATGATAATTTACCAGGACCTCTGATAAAAAACCAGTATAAAGCATACTCTTTCAGTATTACTATTACCTAGGTTGATATTTTCGGAAATTGATCTCTTTTGCATGAAATTTCCAGGATTTTCTTCAATAAGTGTGAAGCACTTGATGTGTTTTGCTTTAGGAAATTACATTGCAGTGGATACACTGAACTGGAGATGGTTCACCTTTCGGATGCCTTTCAGGGATTCAGTGCCTTCTTTAAGAACTTTTGCATAGCTCCAAGAATACAATGTTGAATGCAAAAGAAATATGTGAGGTCTGAATATCTTAACGAGTCTAAATATTAGAGGTTAGAGGAAGTTGACAGCTTGGTGAGATAGTGTGTTATCAAATGAATATTATTGAAGAGTTGGAGATACTGGAAAAAGGTTTTTCTTAATCCATATCATCGGATATTGGGCTATAAACTGTAGACAGTGCTCCAAGAAATAAAATTTGAGTTTTCAGGATTACAACGGAAATTGTCTACAAATTGTGCACTACAAAAGTATCCAACAGATAAAATAAAAACAGTTTTTCATTAGAGGACAAGTTTAGTGAAGCCAGCTTGAACCAAGCATGTCAACAATGTTCATAAATCTTTAACAATTGGTAAATATTCAAAGACTCCAACATCAACATATATTTTCTGCTTAATATCCAGCAGATGCACCAGTAACTGAGAGACAGAAAACTTTACCTGGGAAACAGCTTGCTTACATAGCTGATGCACTGTTTCATCATTCATTATAACTCCTGCAACGAGTCAAAAGGGTTATACATTAGACATCTAAGTCATTTACTCAGAGTTTTGTTCCCGCTTAACAATACTAAACAGCGGTTAAAATGAGACATTCCTATCCTTAGCAATGCTAACAAAATTCCTCTAGGCCCAAACCAACAGCACCATGGGAGGACTTATCCAGGGCATGTAGATGGACTAATTTGCATGGACGTAGGCATTTAGAAAACTTAGTATTAGAGGACAAGCTCCGAAGAGAGGTTATTCCCACATCATCTCCGTCCAAAGCCCCACCCAAAAAGGGGAAGAAAGGAAAAGAAAAAAGCTGCTCTTTTTCCAAGCATGGCCAGAAAGAAAATCTTACCATCTTCTCGAACAATACCATCATGCCCATCTGAGGAATAAGGATCTAAAGCAACATCAGTGTAGATAACCTACCACCAGAACAGAAAGGAATGCGAAAGTGATTCTCAATGCAAGTCAACTTTCATTTCTGTGAAAGAAAATAAGTTGTACCAAACTCACAAGGTCTGGGTACTTATCCTTGAGCAACCTGATAGTTCTTGGAACCAAACCATCATCATTGTATGCTTCATCACCTGTTGGAGACTGTTTAATAAGAAAGAAGTATGAAAGGATGTAATCAGTTGATTATTCTACATAACAGGGAAAAAAGAAAAAGAGAGAAAAAGGAAACAACAAACAAATGCTCAAGTAGCATAGGAACCTTCAGAGCATCAGGAACTTTGGGGAAGAGTACAACGCTGTTGACACCAACATCCCGAGCTTTACTGACCTGCATTTCCAGATCCTTCTCTAAGAGACTATTAATTTGCTGTACGCTTTTTATAGCAACTAAAGCTTCTAGAGGGTGTGCAAAATAGTGTAAAAGGTCAAAGATCCTACCTATAGGATAGACAAAGTATCAGAATTTAAAGCACTACATCTCAAAGAACAGAATCTTCATGTTAATCGAATTTCAAATCCAGTCAGCCTTGTACTGAGAATATTCTTAACCATAATATTGTCAAAAGCAACAAAAGAGAAAAGTATAACATGGTGAAGAATCATCTTTCAAGGACTGCAGTAAGTGTGCTGTTCCACTCATTATAAACCACCCAAAAAATCACATCAATGAAAATGATGATCCTTCAAATGGCTAGACGGACATTTCTTCAGTGTCTTTCTGAACCAGGTTCATTCTTTTGAGAAAAGATAAGGCTAAACCACCTCCTCAATTAGCCCAAGCCTCCACCCAAGCCTATAGCATCCAGGCATAGCTCCGATTGGTGTATCCTCTTCCCCTGTGAAAGCTCACAAGAACAGCACATTAATCATCAGATCACCCATAATGTTGCAAAAAGGTGCTTCCATAAGACAGGTCAACTTCCAGACAGACCTTCATGGATGAAAAGCGGGTATACGAAATTTGTCGGGGACAGAGTGGTTTCCTGAAAAGATGCCCTCATTGCAGGAGTCCTTCGGTTACGGCGGGGCCTCCGACTAAGTGGCTGGTGATCATTAACAATTCAATCAGTTCTGATGATTTTGATCAGCACCATTTTAAAGATGAGCAAAGAAAAGGAAAATGAATCTTGATCAAACCATCTTAAGATTAAAGTATACATAGGGCGAATAAATCACTGCCATCATTCATGCCTTTAACTCCAATCAGCACAGGTAAACTTCGCCAGTTAAGGTTATTTCGTTCTTCATAGGCCAGTCAACTGCCAAAATCCTACTTCTACTCGCACTCACAAGAGAGGAGACTACAGGAGTCCCAGCGGGAGCAGCAGGTTTTGGAGGAATGGGAGGGGCTTCCGGGACATTCCCAGCCACAACAGCTGCCTCACATTCTGCATCACTCATCCCGAGCTTCTTAATGGGCTCATCGTGCTTCTGGCTTGACCTCACAGTATATAGCCGCGGAGAAGATCGTACGTTTGCCGCAATTTTCACGGTGATAGAAGCATTGAACTTCCAATTTGGTCGCAGACCCACATAGTTTTGGCAGTCGATGCCCTTAGCCGTACGGACACCGCCGGGAGCAGAGAACATCGCCGAGGCCATCGATCAAAATCTATGATTAATAAATGCCCAGGAAGCAGAAATTTAGGACGGAACCAATTAGTCAAAGCTGCGGCATTTAGCCAAAAAGAAAGACCGAGAGTTAGAAGATGAATAAGCTCAATTACGCAAAATTCAAGCAGAAGAGGGAGTGCGACCAGTCAATTACGCAGCTTTTTCGCCAAAGTAAACGCTGATGAGTTGAAGCCGAGCCCTACCGCGACAAGGACGGGAAGATGGACAGGAAGAGGGATTATGATGCTGGTAGTGGAGGGAGGGAGGCCTTATCTGGAGGATATTCAGGCGAGCCAATGAGGAGGAAGCTTTCAGAGTTTAGCAGTCTGATCCCTCGTGACCCTTTTTTTTTCCTACTATGGCGTGAAAATATTTGTTGACTCTTTTTGCCACCCAACTTCTTTTCCTGCGAGAACTCTTTTGTTATTTCTAGGAAAAAAATATTAATATTTGATTTAAATCTTTTTAGTTGATTTTAGTCTTAAACATTTTGAACATGGTTCAATTTTAGTCATTTACAATAAATTTAATATTAAGAAATTTGATTTGAAGTTTTAATAATACATTATTTTTACAATTATGAAAATTGAAAGGTTATTGATAATTTCAAGTATCGTTGTGACCTCATGGAGGACTTGGTAGCCCAAATTTGAGTCTCTTTTTCGTTGAGGTTTTAAAATTATTTTTAAAAATTTTAAGTTTTAATTAAAATACATTTTTAAATATTAAAAAGTAAAATCAGATTCTTTTTATATTAAAAATAATGTAAAAGACCAAAACTGCTCAATTTCCAAAAGGTTGAGGATTGGAATCAACTCAAAAAAAGTTTAGCCCAAGTATTAACATGGTCCAAAATGTTGAGGACCAAAATTAATATTTTCTCCTTTTTCCTGGTGATCTTTTTCGTTGTATAAAACAGACACATTGCTTTGGAAAGGAATAAAAGAAAGAGGAAATAAAAGCAAAAGATGAATTCCGTTGTAAAGATCTCTTGGAACAAATGGTAGAAATTGTCGGATTCAAAGTTTCACTGGGAATTCTACTGTTCAATCGTTGGACTATTACTAAGTGAGAAGCTTATTATAGTTCATTGTATTCTTTCTTTCTTTGATATGTACAGTATTTCAGGCGTATCCTGCATTGAAGGGGCATGGCATGGAATAATATGACAACTATCTGGAAATACCTCAGCTGAACCAAGATCATCAAAAGCACAAGAGTTGCCATGGACAGCTCCGCTCGGAGCACAAACGGTGAAAAAGAAGACCGTCTGTCTAAAATTTCCACCGGCCCACAAGAAATTTGGTTCATTTTCATCCCAAAAGTTCAAACTAATAGAATGGTTGATGTTCGCTCTCTTATAAATCAGGTTTCAATTATTTGTTTGTCCGATGCAGGGATTCCGTGGTAATGTGTTCACACTTGACATATGCCTTAAAATACCCACCATCAACAATTGACCTTGAGTCGGGTATTTTCTTCCGTACTCGGGCGAAGAATCCGACATCCTTCTTCTACTTTAAAATGAGCTGGAAAGATTCCTTCAGAATAGGTGTATTGGGAGTTCCTTCGGGGTGATTTCAGGGTTAGTTTTGGAAGTAATTGTTGTAACCATTCGACTGCATCGTGAGCAAACATTTCATACTTAATAGATCATCAAACGAATCCTTTTTCCCTATTCAGGAAGCTCACCAGAATAGGCCCTTATATTACAAGAAAAAGATATCGAGAGTCTTATATATTTATTAATTCTTACAAATCAGTCATAAATGTTTTAACATAACAAATCAAGTCTTGTATATTGAGGTCGTTACAGTGTCGAGTCCTTTCAGTTACCTACGGTTAGTTTACGTGTATCGATACCACATCAATGTCAAGTCGGCTTAAAGTAACGGCAGGTGATAGAAAAGACTCGATAGTGTACAGCGGCAACATATAGGACTTGATTCATCGCTTTTTAAATATTTAGGACTAACTTGTAAGAATTGATTAAACATATAGGACTCCCGGTATCTTTCTCTCTATATATCACCGAGTAAACCTACAAATATGTCCCTAGATGGAATTTGCATTAGTTGGGTCCCCAAGAAAATATAGACATCCGGTACACGAAAATTGCATCACTTGAATCCCCGACTTATGAAATTTACATAAGTTTGCTCTAATTTGACATCAAGTAGGTCTCTAACTACATCAATTAAATTCTTTCGCCACGTCAGTTTGGTTTCTTTCTAAATCAATCAGGTCCCAGCAACATCAGTTAGGTCATTATCTATATCAATTTGGTCTCTGATAAAATCAATTTGATCCCTTCTTTTATCTTCCATTAACGAGTGACAGAAACTTAACGTAGATGTAAAATTAGGACGACTAACTTTTAAAAACAAAACTTCAAGGGCTAATCTGTAAAATGACGAGGATTAATTTTTTAACATGCAAAAATGGAGGGACTACTTTTCTGAAATATTTCATTTTTACCGGAAGGAAAAGAAAAATATATATAAGAAAGTGAAAACTAGGAGTAGAACAAGGATTGAATTGTCGAAGTAGAAACAGAAGTATTGCATCTTTTCGATCTACAATCATCTGCTGCAGCATTAGGCAAACCAAATGCACTTCTTTCCCTTATTCTTTGCTTAATCTTGACTTAGTCTAATTTAGAGAGAGAATTTAGTTTGGATCATTGATGGCGCATCCTTGCAGAGGTCTATTTTGCTAGAGTTCCCTAAAGCTTTGCACTCCCCATAACACGAGGAAAATATAGGATTTTACATGACTCGATTTCACTGAATAATTTTTAAATTATTGTACTTAGAAGCTTTGAAAAACTGTGATAATTATTATTTTTAAGTTGACTTTTATGGACCAATATCACCATTTTTTTAGTTTTCCAACTATTTCGAAATTGTAGTATGCATTTCAAGGCTTTTAGATACATGAAATTCCCAAATTTGAAAGTACGTAAGCGGGAAACGAGCTCGTAAAGTATGCCTCTCAACCAGCTTGAAACTATCATCCTGATAAAAATCCGATTTTCAGCCGCATTTTCATTTTGTTTTGTCAACCCTTTTGAACCATTTTTATTTCAAAACTATAGTTCATAGTGCAAGGTTTACATAAATACCAAGAACAATGAATTTGGTCACCTAAGGAGGGAGAACTAACTCCTTAAAGTCAGCCTATCATCCAGCCCTCTAACGTAGTCAAGGACAAATTTTAACATAAGAACTTGGTTAATACAGTGAGAGACCTAATTGATGTAACTAGAACTTTATCAATATAGTTAAGGGACCCATTTGATGTGGTCAAAGGATAAAGATGATGCTACGAAAAGACCTAATTGATGTCGTCAGGGACCTAAAAGATCTATGTGATGTGACTAAAAGACCTAAATGATAGTCAAGGACTTGAGTGATGTCAAATTGATGCAGCCAAGAACGTAAATGGTGTAAAATCGCCGTGAATGATCCAAATTTCATGAGCCGACAAGTAATGCAACTTCCAAGAGTCAAGTGTCCAAGTGATGCACATTCGCTTGGAAGTGATGTAAATTCTCTCCGAACCTAACTGACACAAATTTGACCTTTTAAGATCTATTTGTAGGTATTAAGATCCATTTATAGGTTTACTAATTTATTACTCATGCAACATCAGAAAGTTCACTAGATCCTTACTAGTCCTGTTCAAATACACTTTCCAAGGGATAAAACTCTTCACAATTCACTTGATTTCATTACCGGAACACCTAAATATCCCTGATCCCTGGTCGGAGTCAAACTAATCCATGTCAATTTAATATATCGCATTACTAATTATACCCAGCTAAGATCGACTGCAGTGATTCAAAAGCTCGGCATAGCAGAACCCTTAACTGCACTATACACGAACAACAGAGAGCGAGGCCATGAACTCACTCGGTCGACCACCAAGGTAATGAGATCCAGTCGACAGCAAAAGTAGTAAAAATAGCAAAGGAAGAAACAGGATGTGCCCAGAAGATTCGAACCACACAGATATAACTTAAAAGGGTCCTCATTTATCTCAGAAGATTCAGTAAAATGCATAACATCCTTTTAAACCTAGAAAGCCCTATTCCGACAAAATGTAAATCTGTCGCACTGTAAATACCAAAAACCCCTCCTCCTTTATTCAAGAACAAGGAAAATAAAAGGCCTAGGAATAAAAACCAGGAAGACTTGGGAGGGAGGGAGGGGATTTAGCTTCCGATTTTGCAGCATCCCAAGTTCTATTACAACTCCATACATTCACCATGTAAGTAGCTGAGTGTACCTTGGAAAGCATGCAGCTCTTCCTGCATCATAACAGAAGTCCCAAGTCCATATAAGAAATACTTTTAAGATATTTTAAAAAAGGGGACTGAAGTGAAATGTCTAATTCCGGCATCAGAGAATAAAGCCTAGAAGAACTCGCGAAGTGGGCAATGGCCTGGGTGGACATTAGATCAACTTCAATTTGAGTGGTGTGATCTCTAGCAAATCCCCACCTTGGGGTGATGGCGACTTCGGGGTACAATAGAAGCTACCAAATGACCAAGACAAATGAAACATACTTTAAGCTGAGAGAAATCTGAGTGACCGACAACGAACCTCTTTCTTAAAGCTCATCTTTTTTCTTTTCTTCGTCACTCTTTTCCTTTCCCAGAGTGGAGGCAGCAGTGGCTCCATCACGATTCTTCTCGATAAAGTCAATGATATCCTCCTTGGTCCTTCCGCCGGCGTACTGCACTACCTTCCCGCTTGCTGACCTAAAGTAAACGGTCGGGTATCCTTGCACTTCAAAGGTTCCGCTTGGGATGTCATTGGCAGTGGCGTCCTGTAACAAAGAAACAGCTTGTCAGGAAAAACAAAATACCACACTGGATTACGAGTTAGCCAGATAAAAAGACTCCCAGATTTAAAGTGCAAAAGCAAAATTCTGTTTACTGCATTACTTGTTACAAGGTTTCCATATATATTCAACAGTTGAAGCATCAGCCGATACTTTCTCTGACATTTGTAACGTTGAAGTTAAGAGCTCAGCTCGAATTCAAAATATTCTAATAACTTTTTTAAGGAGTAAAACAATATTAATTACTTCTACTGGTGCAAAGTAAGACTGAAAATGCTTAAATGATATATCAATTTGAAGAAAATCTTGAAGATTTATAAATAAACTGTACATTAACTAAGTCAAATAACTCATAATTTTCCCAACCTGAAAAGTTAGATACTAAACCGGACAAGTCAAGTACAAAAGAAAAAAATGAATTCCCATTTACCTACAATCTAAAGAGCAAAATTTTACTAAAAGAGCTATCAATCTCAAGGAATAAATATCATTAGACAGAGTGCTACTGTAGCAAGTTCACTGCAAAGCCGAAAACATATCTCCCATGCATAATAAGAAGTATTTGTCCAATTGGCAGGCTGGATGATACTTACCAACTTTGCAATTACAACACTGGCATCACTTTCATAAGAGACAGCAACTTCATCCAATATTGGAGCCAGCTTCTTGCAATGTCCACACCAAGGGGCATAGAACTCAATAAGAACTAGAATTTGCAATTCTCAACACATTAGACTTGATTATACCACCATCATCAAACAGTATGATCATGTATAAATTGAATGTAACTACAGGAAGCAAGAGACAGGCACAGACAACAGTTATGACAATTGTTGAAAATTAGCTTCTAAAAGTGAGAAAAAAATTTCTTGCGAAATTGTATTTCAAGTGACAGTGGAAAATGAAATAGTATGTTCAAATGACAACGAAAAATTAAACAATACGCAATGACAATGCCATTGAAATTGCAGTTGCTCAGTGACTTTGGCAGCCTTCAAAAAAATTCTTCTCATTACATTCGGAAGTTCGTAAATTTAAAGAATCTTGGACAAAGAATAGAATACATACTCTCCTGATTCTTAGAAGAGAAAGTGCGCACTTCAGTTATAAAAAGGGGGAAATGTAGATCATTACATGCTAAACAAAGAACTTTAAATCACTGAAAGAAATGAAGACGATTGTTATACGCACCATTTTTTCCAGAGTCGAACACGATGTCCTGGAGGGTGTCTGCAACAACTACTTTCACTGGCTCACTGTTCTCTTGGGGGATGGGTTCAGACTTTCTATATGGTGGCACATTGCCAGCCTGAAATTTTTATTATTTAATTAAACTAAGGCAGGAGAAACTAATGAAATTATAAGCTTTTAGTGCAGTAAGTTGGGACTCTAGAAGGAAGAAATTTGCAAATAAAGAATAGCATATGAATAATGACCTTAAACTCCTTGACCCATGGTGCAATATGATCAGGCTCCAGATTTGCTTTCAAGTATTTCTGTCCGTCAGTAGTCTGAATGAGAATGAGAGGCACTTGATCGCCTTTGACTCCAAAATACTGTTCATTCAAAACATGCAACATAAAACTCATCAGCCTACAAAAAGTAAGCAATCTGCTTGCAGAGATGTCAAGAAGGTTGGGAATTCCAACCTGAAATGCACCCGCACTGGCTTCAAGGTCTCCCAGCAAAAAGCTTATGCCTTCTCCTTTAAATTGCTCAGCAACTTCACGGTACTTGGATTTGAAAGATTCAGCTATTTCATTGCTGAAGTTCATAAAGAGCATTGCCTGAAAATCATTTTATTGGTCATTACAAATTAGCAAAATTACAGATACTCATAACCCAGTGAATCAACTGAAAATTAACCAAAAAATTAAAAGACATGTATCACTTACCTTAGTTTTGTCATTGTCAAAAAACTTCATCAAGAAAGGTTGGTTGCTGGGATCATTGTCGAAGACAGTGATCACCGGGACACTAGATTCTTCAACAAACTTCACCAAGGCATCTACGTGAAAATCCTGCATAGGAATAATTTGAGTGACGTAAAATATAGATAAGCAGTGAAAAGGAAAAAATTATGATAAATGCCTGACCAGAAGAAATACCTGAAAATCAATGAAGAGCTCATCAAATGGTTTGAAGAGCCTGACAACAGGTCCTGCAACAGATGACTCTCCACGTGGAAGGAGCTTCGCATCCAAAGTATGGCCAAAATCATAGTCAGAACGCAACTTCTGAGCCAAAGCTGTGAAATTTTCATACTCTTCACCAGAAAACTTGGGGAACACTCCAACCTGAACAAGTATGGCAAAAAAGCTAATCAGGAAAATGGGACAGGCTCAAACATAGATAAAGGAAACGGATTAGTACTTACAGCAACTATAGATTTCTCCCCAATAAGACTGCTGGCATCATCTACAGACTTTATTTCAATGGAAGCAGGACCGCTTTGTTTCTTCAAATAAGAAACAATGCCTTCGGCTTCGCGTGGACCGTTGTACTCCTGAACATCCTTGCCACTTTTACGGAAGATTTTAAGGGTGGGGAATCCACTAATACCATGTTCAGTAGCTAGTTCTCTGTTTGTTTCATCACTGGCATCAACTTTCGCTAGAACAATAGGTGGGTCATGGCTACTCAGTATCGATGCAGCCTTCTCGTACTGCATGTCACAGAACATTTTCATTATCACTGACAGGTTAACGATGGAAGTCTTAAACAACCATCTCAAGCAATATAGACGAAACTTTTAGCAAATCTAAAATGAAAATTTCAAAATGTTATTACCTCTGGAGCGAGTTTCTTGCAGTGTCCACACCTTAAACAGAAAATCATTCACTTAAATGCAATAATTCGATAGGAAAACCAGACATGCATAAACAGTATCTAATAATAATCCATCGAGACCCTCTAAATACTCTTTACTAACGCCATAGGTTGTTTCAGTAACAAATTGTGTCCCAAAACGTCATTTACTCTTCTCTCATGTGGCACACATTGAATGCACAAGAAAACAATGACATATCTCTCACCCTCTCCCCCCACCCTCCGTGACTCCGCCTCCCTCTCTCTTTTGTGATGCCATGGAGAAATGCACATTCTTTTCATAAAAGTGAAAGAACCATTTGGGCAACGAGATATTTTAACCCAGGGGGAACAATAAAAGTTAAGTGAAAGACAAAATGTATGCTTTCCCAGCAAAAGTTCAACGCATGCAAATAACGGTCGAAACGATTCTATATAAAACACTCGAATTGGCGATCTGGAAATCTCATCAAGTCAGCGGTAGGTAAAAAAAAGGTGAATTAAGGAATGCATGAAGGCAAACTCGTCAGATCAAGAATCAGAGGGGCGCTCGAACATGGAATCGGCAACCAAATCAAGAATCTAATATGTAATTCAGCAACTCAGATGAAACTAAATAATTAAAAGCAATCGGAACCAACAAACACAAGACCGAACCAAGAGCGGACAAAGCATAAGTGGCATCACAAGGCGTGGGGAACCCAAAACAGAGCATGCAAATTAGAAGATTTGAACAGAAAAATACCGCCAACATGCGTGAATTCTCACAATTCACATCAAGAAGAGAATCCCAGGTGAGAAAACCATACCAGGGGGCGTAGAATTCAACCACGATGAATTCATGCTTGCCGACGATGTCGGAGAAGTTGGAGTGGTCGAGTGTCAGCACGAACTCCTTCGACTCTGAGTCATCGGCGGCAGAGACCGTCCACAGAGAGAGGGCGAAGAGAGCGTAAAGGAACAAATTCGATGCCCCGGACACCATTTTCCGAGATCCAGAAGAGCTAGCTGAGGTTTTTGTGTCCGCCGTGCAGGCCAGACCGTCGGTCCCCGCGGGTTTAAAAAGAAGAATTCGCTTTGGAGTTGCAGGGAAAGCGAGACAAATTTAGGAGCGACACGTGACCGTGGGGCCTTGGAAGTATTTAATGGATTCCCTCGCGAGTAGGGATTTCACTGTACTCGCTCCTGGTGTGGGGAAGGTTCCACGCGGCGTAAGCTTATTGGCGGGGGCGTGTCACCGGGCAGAAAGTCCAGTGAGGGCAAGTCGTAGCTGGTGCAGAGCAATTATCCACGCAGGTTTGGCAAGTCCATGAATGCGCGAGTCAAAACGTACACAGAGTTTCCATTTATTAACGTGGATTTATTGCAGTGCTTTTACATCTCTTTTATTTAAGTAAGTAATTTATTCGATTCACAAAAATAAGTAATTTATTTAAATATTTTAAGTGAAAATAAATATGAAATTAAAAAAATTTATTGACTCAAATTTAATTAATTAAATAATTTTAATACACTTAAAAAAATTCATTCCTTATTCATTAGCTCTTTCAATTATATTAATCCTGACAATTTTTTACACGACACGATAACCCGACATGACACGAAGTTAAACTAGTTTAGGTCGACCCTAAATGGGCGTTGTTTCTAAAAGGATTAACCCATGTAATCCATTCATATAAACAGGTTAAACCAAGTTAAACTCATATAACCTAATACAACACTATTAAACCCATTTAATTATTTATTTATATGTCAAACCCATTAACTCATTTAAAAATATTAAGTTAAAATTATAATTCTATCACACATATTTAGTTATACGGGTTAAATGTGTCGTGTCTTGTCAACCGATTTTAAACGGGTCATGTTCGTGTTTGAAACTTCTGACCCGTTTATTAAACATGTCGTATACGAATTGAGATACTTTTAACATAAGCCTATTTAGATACCACACGACACAATACATATTGCCAGACTTAAATTATACGAATGAGTTTATCTTTGTAATTGTTTTATCCTTTTTATCAAGTTGTCGACATTCAATTGCAATAAATCAACTCAGGTACATCACAAGCTCTGAGAAATGAGCGATGAGAGACTAGGTAGAACGTCCATCGAATATCGTATATTCATCTGTTAATTAATATATTATACGTACGTAAGGTTGATTTTTTCTTATTTTTTTCCTTATTATAATACATATTAGGTAAATATTTCTCATACATTCCCGTCGGCCTCGCCTCTATTTACCTCCTTCTAAACGAAGGTCAAGAAAAATAACAAAACGAACCTTTTCTATTTAAGCCAAGTGGGTTTTTCTATTCGAGTCAAAATCTCAACCAGTATAGCTTCCTGTGTGCGACTATTGTGCGTGAAAAAAATAAAGTAGTAAAATTTTATGAATAGATTAATTATAATATAAAAATTACATTATAAAATTTTAATTTATATAATTTCATGTTGTAACAATTTTATAATTAAATACTGTAATTTATGAGATAATTAATATTTATTGTTATGATATACAGTTCGTGGACTTTAGATGGAAACAAAAAAAAATTACCAAATAGAAAATTGAATCAACCAGGGCCATTAATGGGATTTTCTTGGTTATTTTACTTAAATACGTCTTAATTAGCTTTCCTTTGCAAACGCAAATTAAAGATTCACTCGCAACATTAAAATAGTTGTTTTTGAAAAAAGAAATCTCAGATAATTATAGTTCACTGTGATATGATAAGAAAAATAAATTAAATTAGTCTAATTTAAAATAATTATAGTAATTATTCAGGTGATTAATACTAATTTACTCGTTTGTCGCAATCTGATTGGTATTTTCTCACATTATGTGGTAAGTAAGGTATGATCATCTAAGAATTTTCCATTACGTTTAATGTTTAAAAAATGGAAAACGAAACAAAAAAACTAAGTTCTCATTTGATTTTCAAGTTAGAATACTGTCGTTTTAAATGTCGTGATCATCCAATCCTCGCGACAAGTCTGCGCCGAATTCCAAGGCAAACCTTCCATCAAATAGCAGTCTCCATCAAAGAAATCGAAAAAAAAAATTGCAAAAGCAATCACTGATAAAAAAAAAGAATTTTTAAGACAAAAGTACAATATAAATCTTTTCCAAAATAAAAAAGTAAAAAGCTTATTTTTATATTAATTATTTTCTTTCCAATAAGTGATAAATAATTAAATAACCAAATTAAGTTTTCGTGATACTAAATAATGCTCATTTAGAACTCACGGATCAAATGCAATGTTGGTAAAGGAGGACAAGTTTTATACGTAAAAGGTATATCATATGTCAGTGCTTATAAGATATCACAAATTAATAAAATTTAGTTTTTTAGATTATTCTTTATATTTAGAATTTTATAAAAAAATTTCTTAAATGGGTGAATCTTATTAGTTCAGAGTACCATATAAGTACTGTTATATGTTATATCCGTTACGGAGAAGAGTCAAGTGACCGGCTCGAATCCAATTGTAGAAAGTGTTTATATCTAGCTGTTCCGGACGTGACTGGATCCGATCGGTCTAACCAATTGTTTCCCGTCAGAGAACTCTTAAAAAGGGACAAAATCTGCCCCGAAATCATCGGAATATGCTGGCGGCTTGAACATTACAACACATGTATGAATATATATTTATATATAAATTGGATATAGAAAATCACGAAATCTTCAAATATAACTTATCTGATTGATTATTACGATCGTACGGCCCGTTTCGTAGTCCGTAATAAGGAATCTCACTTCCGGACCGGTTCCGGAAGGAAGCCTCATTCCATCATTTGGTTGCAAACAAGACCGATAATACCATTTATGATTGCTGATGATGAAGGAAAGAGCTGAGGCACTGGGGCTGGTTACTTATGGCCCGTATTGGCTCAAAATAATTTAAATACTGTTATTTCACTTTTAAGTATTTTAAAAATGATAGAAAAACATAAACTATTCTTTTGTGTAGCTTGTTAAAAAAAAAAAAAAAAACACCCGAGTCGGAACGCCTAAGAACCAGCTATTTGGGCAGAGATCGTTCTCCCATGTCCATAATGAAATTCCATTTTTTTTTTTATTAATTTTCATTAAAAATCTAAAATAAATTTAAATAAATCAGTATACTTACATTCTATGTAACTTATTATATGTTAGGGTATTAATGTCTTTTATGCCGTGCTCATACCAAACTATAGAGTCGTGCTTCTTATTGAATTTTAATCATCCCTAATCAAATCCTCCTAATTTATTACGCGTTACCAAATGAAGTATATCGATAAATTTAATTCTTCTTCAATCACATCCTCGTCCATCCTTTTCATCGCCAATTACCCATCAATTATATTCCTTACTACCAAACGTGTCGTTATTTTATTTCGCAAACGATCTTCTTCTTTATAATGAAAACTGGTCCCAATGAGGAAGTCGGGGACGAGTACGGTATCTTTTCCTACTCGCATCGAGATATTTTCGTCAGCCTTTGAAGCTCTTTGGGCTTAAGCCCACGGTCCAATGGCCCGTTTCCCTTTTCTTTTCTCCACCACCCCAGCCACATGTACGTGGCAGCGCATGCATTACAGCTGATAATACGTGCATTATAGGTGGCATCTCCCTTCTCAAAAGGCAGAATCGGGTGCCTCATCATCATCATCATCATCATCATCATCATCAATCGTCGATGGGAGCTATTGAAGAAGATCTAAGACCTTGAAGTTGGCCAAGCTCAGCTGAAGCAAGAAATGTCGTGGGCCTCGTGGCTCAAGCTGTTCAACTCTAGGCCGTACCAGCACGTGCCAGAGGTCACCCTCGATATCACCAGAACGGACAATGCTGGTGGGCGTCTACCGGCCAGAGGAGCAATGGAGCTGGGTTTGGGCCTCGGTTGGCTTGGCAGCCGCACTCAACATTGTTCCCCCAATCATCGCTGTTGCAAAGGGGAAGAGCCTCAGCCTTCATCCTCTGAATGAGGTGAGTGGCGGTGGCGGTCCGGTAGCAATTAATTTTACCAACAGGCAGTATTTGAATATCTTCCAGTCAATGGAGCAATCCATTATTACAAAATAGAGTATAGAAAATCCTCATAGTTCTGTTAAACTTCTTGTCGTTCCAATTGTTCATATGGATCTGTAATATCTATATTCGGTCTGTCCTTCATATAGATCTATAACCTGGAGTCACGTACGCCGCAGTCTTCCAATTCATGGAATAGAATACATCCGCTTGATATAACCAAACAAAAGTTAAAATAAGAACAGCTATAAATCAAGAAAAACACTTGGCTGATGAAGATTCTAGCATATCCTTAAGTTGAAGGATGCCATGAATACGAAAAGAAACCTACATAACCAAATGATGTGGGGGACACCCTTTTTAAACAAGCAAGGATCCATTTCTCTTTCTCAGAGAGATCACAAGTCGGACTAGCTCTAACTTATTCTATCGGAAAGAAGGCTAGAAATTTGGATCCTCCATCAGTTCTAATCTTTACAACAGCTTAGTATGATTCCGGTGAGCACAGAATCGGTTGACATCATATATCGACGAAGGAGAGGAAGGGGAAAACCTTCGAATCACTTGGATTCCCTTAAAATACCAGCAACCTCAGATCTCTGTTCATCCGCTAACTCTGTAGGGAAATTGACGAGGAACACAACCCTGAGATCTCCCCTCTTCCCTTGGTCTTTAGGGTTCGGCATGCCTTGTGCTTGTATGATCTTCTCGTATCCTGGGTAGATGATGTCACTAACCTTCAGGTCCATCTTCTCTCCACCCAATAGAGGGACTGAGATCTTGCAACCGGTTAGGGCTTTTACTAGGGGAATTTCTACTGCCAACTCCAGATCATCGCCATCTCTTCTGAAAAGTGAGTGGCGTTTCTCTGCAATCACAAAGGTTATATCGGCTGGGCACATCCCGGGCCTCTCGTTGCCCATTCCTTCGAATGTGATCTTGGTCCCTTTCTTCCATCCGGGCTTCACTTTTATGGTCAGCCGCTCCTCTTCTTGGACTATATGCCTGTATTGAATGAGAATTAGAAAACATGTTGAGAAAAAAAAAATGGAAAAAGCTCCTTAACTAGTTTCAGGAAGACGAAGAGAATGGACCGAGCCAGGCTTGGCCTAGCTAGGTTGAACTCATTTGCAGATTTGGTTCAAGCATACGAGAGTGTCTTAGGTGGAGCAGTGGTACCATGTGACGTCATCCGCGTGGTATATCCACCACATAAAGAGCTGATATATGTCTTTTTTAACACATCAGTATTAATGATAATCATTTAAGCATCATCACGTGGTATCACCATATCATCATTGTCAGTTTTTTAGTGGGCGGATACCGCTGTACATTAGACTTTCTGCAGGCATACTTCAAAGACTAATTACAAGTGACATAGGAATAGGCGGTCCGAGCCATGCAAATGTAAATGTGATAAATAATAAACGCAATTAGTCATGTTTTAGTTTAATCTTTTAAAGACGCCCCTTGTCTATTTATTTAGGGAGTTGTAAATAAATAATCATACCCTGCATTGGTGAGGACATCTCTAGTGATCTTGATCTTTTTCGTGCACCCGTAGCACAACTCCTCGAGGGAGCACTCCAGCTTCTTCTCGATGGCCGGTGGCTTCATCATCATTCCGGTCGAGTTGGAGAACATGATAGGTGTTGAGCTCCTCCGGCTCGTGTTCCTCAACAGGGATGCTGCGGGGGAGGAGTCGGCGCCGAACACCCCCCGGCGGCTTGCGGTCTTGAAGAGTGATGGGGGGGTCGGGGTCTGACTCCGGCGGCTTCCGCTTTTCGAGAGAGGAGAAGGGACCGCCGTCGTGAACTGGCCAAAGGGATCGGTGGCCCGGCGACTCTTGGGCTGGAAGAACATCCCGCGGGGGCTGTGCCTATCCCCATGAAGGGAGTTGTTGAAGTCGAATCTGTAGCTTTGGAACCCATTCATGTTGCCCTTATCTTCCTCTTGTTTAAAAAGAAAGAAAGCTAACCCTAATTGGTGCAAACAAATAATCTCGAGAAATAAGTGCTACGTTCAATTGTCTGAATTCGATTTTTTCGATCAATGGAATATAGAAAATAGGATTTTTAATAGAACTGGATCAACAAACTTGAGCGTAGATGTACCTGGCTGCCCTGGGATGCAATTTTCCAAGACGAGTGCGAGGTATCCTCAGCGACTACAAATGCTGCGATTTTCGGGTGATCCTTTCGGGGTTGCCTTTGTACCGAGTATTCATTCGAGGATTAGGTAGATGAGGATGAGGGCGAGATCTTGTTTTTGGGGGTTCGATTTCGATTTCATCGATACGAGATTGAAGGCTTTCCCAGAGGTTAAGGCTTCTGGAAGCACAATAGCCTTAGAGTCATCAACCATGAAGGAAAGAGAGATGGAGAGGAAGGGAAGGAGAGAGAGGCATATTAGGATTGCACGGTTTAGCAAACAAGTAGCGACATGTTTGGCATTTCAATAGCTGAGAATCCGTCAGAAAAAGCAAGAGGAGGGATGAAGTCGATTCATTGTACGTGAGTGCAAAATATTAAATGCATATCTTGTTCATGTTGTAGCATATTTTGCTCGGACAGTTGCTTAGCTAGTCTCACATAACAAATTATAAGATAGTCAACATTGCCAAATCACAATCCCAAAAACACGAATTTACTGGAAAATAATAGATTATTTTACGATCTTCGATCCCACACCTATATATCTGCATCTTATGCAAATTGAAAGTCGCCTCAACAATCAACTTGCTTTCATCCAGGGATAAAAAATAAAGGGAAATAAAATGAGATATAAGTTTCATGGTGAGATTCAAACTCAACCTCGTAGTTATAAGTTGGGTCCTATACTATTGCACCGAGATCACGTCCTCAAAAGAAAGATTTACTTCCCATAATGTAGTAGATAGCTGTGCATTTAGGTGTCTTAATAACTCAATAATTTTCCTTGCTAATCAAATAACTTTTATTTTTGAAAAGCATAAATAAAAAACCATAATATTATTGTACGGTGAGAAATTCCTCCAGAAAAAAAGTGAGGCGAATTTTAAAGTTTTCAAGGGCACTTTTATTGTTCTATAAACTCGTGGGGTGTTCATAAGTTCGGGGAGAATAAATTTAGAGAAAAAAATGCAACTTCATTATGGAGAAAAACGAAATAATGCAATCGTCTAAAAGGTACAATTTGATGTTAGAACATTGGATAGATCCTAAAAATTATTCAAGGGAGAGAAACTCAATGTAATAGTAATATGAAGAATGCAAGGTTGACAAAATAAGCTAATCCATTGAAAAAATAGTAAAAATTAAATTAAATGCATATAAAATTTCATAGATGTGATTGAATTATGGCATGTTTACATTAATCACCATTGCACTGTATTAATGTAACGGTTGTGGTTGTGAAAAGTTTGGTGCAACATAGTCAATATTCACTACAAGAAAACTGAAGAATACCGACGGATTTCACCGACGGAAAAAATTCCGTCGCTATTTCCGATGGATATTACCGACGGAATTTTTTATGTCAGTATTTGCGACGGATATTACCGACGGATCATATCCGTCGGTAAATACGATGGAATACCGACGGATAATCCGTCGCAACTATATACCGAGATGCCCGATGGAATATCCGTCGGTCAATCCGTCGGCAAAGTATGGAGGGAATTGCGCGGGAAATTTACCGACGGAGAAGTCCGTCGGTGGATAAGGCAAGGAGTGCCTCCGGGAGTTACCGACGGATATATTCGTCGGAATATCCGTCGGTGATACATGCCATGAAGCATGCGGGGAGAGTTTCCGATGGACTTTCCATCGGTATTTTCGTCGGTGTTTGAGTATGTTTGGCGGGAATTTTCCTGCCCATTACCAATGGAATAATTTCGTTACAGCAAAAGTGAAGTGTTTAGAAAAATTGTTTCGTCATTTCATATTGCCACAAATAACTTATACGTGGTAACAAACAAGATTTCTTTGTTACATTATTATTCTCACAGAAAACTTTATAATACATATTCATAGAATATTTTAACAATTCAAATCGTCACGGAAAATTTCATCATCATACGTTAAGTAGAAATATATTGTGATAAATGTTTTTCGAATCAAAAATATAATTTTTGAACTTACAATAATAAAATACTTATCACAATATGTTTCGCGATAAATAAATTTATCAAAAGAAAATGTTATACAAGTACATCTCCAATCTCATTATAATCATTTGAATCGAATTACTATAACATGATTTTCTTTATTTCATGAAATAGTTTCTTAAAATTATTTTTTATCAGTCTTAAAATTAATTTGGTGTGTAATCTGTACCGGGTTGCTATACCCTACTGCACAAACCAATATTATTGAAAAAAAAAAGGAGAAAGGACGGAAAAATATGACTGGCAAGATCTCCACAAGCTTCCAGCGAAGGAAGGGCCAGAAACCCAAACCGGAGGAGAAACCGAATGGGGAAGACGACGCAGTGAGGGGATTTTAGTTCTCTCTATCCTCCGCTTTGAGATGAAGGTCACCGTACTCAGCGCCTCTCCTCCTGGTCCAAGGTCGGTCATGCTGCCGCCAAGCAAGCCATCACGTTCTCTCTTAAGTCGCCAAGAACGGTAACCGCTTGTGGATCTTGGTTTAGCTGCATAAGTCGTGGTCCATTTTGCTGCTTTGGGCTGATTCTGTCTTTTTATCTTTATTGAGAATCTTTTTTGAATGATGTGGTAAAATTGATAGTGGAAGGCGGTGCAGCTCAGGCTTTGGTGAAGCATCTACGGCACCTCCTTTCGCGACAGTTTTATCGGACTGCAAAGCCATTTGAGCACAAAGTAGAGAAGGGCAAGCTTTCACGCTAGGGCACCTAGCTATTAAGGTAATTAGTGAAAATCATAATCGGAACAGTGTGTCTTTCTTCCTTGTTTCAGCCTTCGGAGGATTCTCTGTCTAGATTTTGCTCTGATACTAGTAAACTCATGATGAGCCCATCTTTGATTCTTGATGTTAGCCCTTTCTTCGCTCTCACAACGCCAGTTCAGTCTGGGGAGGTGAAAACCGCTCCTGGGAAGATCTGGAGACCCAGGGAATCGGCATGGTGATAGTAGACAAGTTGTTCGACAAAGTGCCCGATAGGAACCACGAACCCAAGCGCAATCTGGTGCAGTACGATTTTGCTAATTCAAGTGCAACTTCACCTTTCGATCTGGGAATCTATTCACAATAAGATCTTGGGAATCTAATATGATGCGATCTTTAATACAAGTATCTGACGTTTTCCCTTTGGCTTGTAGCATAATAAATTTGCTTACTATAGTATAGGTTCATATTATTGATGGATACCTTCTTTTGTTTCTATTCTATCGTTAACTGGAGCATCAACAACTCACTGTTGATTGTGGTGTCGTGCCTTATCTCAGGAAGTTGATCTGTGAATGGTGCCGTAAGGATCTATTAAACGGTTCTATGAATGGTGTGTAAGGAGAGCTGTTGATGCAATCACAAGCCTTGCTCATGTAAGCTGCAGCATCAAAGTCCATGTAATTCATCATCCATTCCATCTCTCATCCATTATAATAATGTATTTTCCCTTTCTATAGGTTAATCACAGTAATAATAAGGCTCTGACCACTGTAATTTCTATGTTTATATAATTCATACTTTCCTTTTCCATCAGGTTAAAATTTTGCCAGCAGGGAATACCAAAAAGTTCACTGGTGAGCTTTTATTTGACATGCGTAATTCAATTTTGGTTTGTATCTTGAATCAAGCAAACTGGATTTTCTGCCTGTTCTTTGAGAATCGTGCTAAGCAAGCTTTTTGTTCCTTGTATGCAGCATCTGGTTCAATGGTTGTCTGGTCTTCTGGCAATTGCTTAAGGAAGGACCTCGACGAACTAATCAGATCATTGCTAGTTCAGCAGAGGACGGGATTTGGGAGTGGGATATCTTGCGAAAAGTAGTCCATGTATACTTGAAAAGAGATGTGGTTGAATCAGGATACCAACTCTTCTAGTGACTCTGCCATTGTCATACTTAGAGAATTTTTTTCCTTGAATATTCATAGTTAAAGAATTTATCTATTCGTTTGGGAGACTTATTTGAATCCTTTGACAAATAATAATATTGTTGTATGTGTGTATATATATAAATACACGTCTTTGCTTTGTGGGAGCCGTGTGTGCCGTTGGCTATACCGACGGATGTCCGACGTAAATATCCATCCCTAATTGCAACGGATTACCGACGGATTAGGGACGGAACTTACAGATGGATTTCCGACGGATATCTCCGTCGGCGATACCGACGGATTACCGACGTAAATATCCATCGTTAATTGCGACGGATTACCGACGGATTATCCGTCACTGATTCGTCTTTGTTGCCGATGAACAGAACCGTCGGTAATCCGTCGCAATTAGCGACGGAATGCCGACGGAGTCAATTTCCCGACAAGGGAAAACGCGACGGCTCATATCCGTCGGTAAACTGTTTTACCGACGGATTTCTGACGGATTTCCGACGGAAACATCGGTCGGTATTTCACAGTTTTCTTGTAGTGATTTTGCATATGATCAACATATTCATTTTGATGAACCTCCCCATGATCAATCCAATATCAATAATCACTTTTAAAGTCTCACTTGTACAAGTGACTTCTAATTTCTTCTGAAACTAAAAATTAGCCATCTTTAATGCATTTTATGCACGGACGTCTAATGGTGGAGAAAGTCTTTAGTTGAGCAGTCATACCGCGTATACGATACTGAAGTGGTGTATCCGTCCAATCAAGACTTGACATGCAATCAATAAATATATAGTTATGATTATTAAATTCTAAAAAATCATTAAAAGATATTATAAATAAATAGTGAACCCTAAATGAAAAAAATATATCAATGATAAAAAAAAACTAAAAACCTAATAAATGGTTAACCTTAATTAAAAAACATATAAATAGTGAATTTTGGTTGGATGAATATACCACATTAGCATCACTTAAGTGGTATGACCGCTCCATTAAATATTTTCTCCTAATGGTGCACTCCATTTGGAAATAAGGTAAAGTAGAAGTATGATCAATAAAGGTCTCAACCCCATCTAAGAACTCTTGTCCAGTGTCTCTACGATTGGGATATATCCTATTATATATCCATAATCTATTTAGAGGAATATTCATCTATACTGTACAAACATAATAGATTTAATTACGACTAAGAGACAATATATATAGTAATATCTTCTTCTTTTTTTGCAACTCAAATGTGATATATCACACTACAAGTCAAATATATACAATAATATTTATAAAAGAATATATGATACTACTGAGATCTCGAAAGTATTAATATCATAATTAGATACTATCGTTATCTCTTAATATATAAAATTTCATTTTCAATTATTTTATTTCTTTAATAATTATATTAATATTTTTAATATTCTCACAAAATTAATATTTCTAGATTAATTAAAATTATGAAAATGCCAACTTGACAAAAAAAGTAATAAGACTCATGTGAATTGGGAAAATATATATTTATTTTTATTTAATTATGATTATACTTATATTAAAATCAAGAATATTATTGAAAAATTAACACTCAAATATTTGATTTTTTATAATTAACAATGCCTATTATACTTCCGTGGGTAATAAAGATTAATATCTTAATTAAGGAAGATATTATAAATATCTATAAAAAAAAATGATGATATTGTGAATTACCTATTAAAAAAAGGAAGATATTGTGAATTAGGAAGATATAGATAAATATAATCTTATTTTTATAATATAATATATGTATTCATTCTTCTATATATTAAATAAAGCAAATAATAAATTCATCTAATTATACTCTTAAATATGATAAATACACCTACTAACAAGATGAATGCTAATGAAAAACATAGCAAAACCAAGGCAATGCTCCTATGGTACACATTACCGATAAAAAGATAGAAAAGCACGGTAAGCATTCAACATAGGAAGAACATTATAACAAAAGCAACAACTTGTTGGAATTTGACATTAATATTTAAGCAATCAACTTTATCAAAAGTTTATCAATCTAAGGAGTTCAGAGATTACTTGATAATAGTTGAGAGGCAAAATCAGTTAAGAAATTTGTCAAATGTCACGTTGTTATAAGAATCCAATGACTTCTGTGAATAGAATATGTTTCTTATATAATGACATTACTGTCATATGCTTGTGAGAATATTACTCACTGAAAAAGGTCGACGAAATTTTTGTAGATTTCCGCGAGATCTTAAGCCAATAGAATCAATTATTACATTTCCATTGAATTTTCATGATATATTTTCTAACAGAAATCTTTATTGTTAGATTTTCATGAGAAATTTTCCAACAGAAATTAGGAAAAATCCCTATTGGTCATATCTCAGGAATTCTCATGAAAATTTTTACAGTAAGATTTTTGTTATGGAAATCTGATGGAAATTTTCCATATGCCCTTTCTCCGAGAAATTTCTCACGGAAATTAGCCTAATTCTTGTAGTGAATAAGCATGTTTTCCTTTTGTGCTCCATCTAGACAAGTTTGCATATGCAAGAAAGTCACTGATAGTCCATAATAATATTGCCTGCAATCAAAAAGTCAATTTTGTTGATGCACATAAGTTTCAGAACCTACTTCCCAAACAGACTACAATTCTTCCATTAGTGATTTCATGACAACACCAAAATTAACACATGCATCTTTTGGCACTGGAATAATAAATGAAAGTATGAAGTTGGATTATTTCATACACGTTCATGGAGGTAGGTTGTATGAAATGAAGACCAGAAGTCATGTGCTATGAGAAACATTCATATTCTCAAATGGGTTAAAAACCTTCTGAAGCCAAACCTAAACGAACATGGTGAGAGGAAAATTCGGGATGGCTGGTTTCAAACACTTTTCATGCTTAAGAGACTACTAGATGTCATAATAATCCATCCTTGGTACATAGCCGGTCATGCTATTTCATATGAGAAGTAGTTTTTGAAGAAATGAACAATCTTTATAATCTTGGTTTCAATGAAAACTAATGCAGCATTTTTCAGGTCTTCTTCTTTTCTTTCTAGTGAACCTACTAAAGGATTGGAAGAATAGAATAGTGTTTGAGAAAGGAAACACACGCACAATGGTGTGATTCTCTGTATTAATATTATTGTGATGCATACAAGTATGGTAATTTTGATATATACAATAATCTATGCTTTCCTATAATGTACAAGATATGATTCTATCAATTACTCCCCCGCAAGCACAACGGGGAAGGACGAACATTGAGCTTGGACCAAAGAACTAAGAAGCATGGTGTGGAGAGACCCCTGGTAAAAATATCAGCTAGTTGAGCAACATAGCTAATGAAGCGAATGTCAAGTGTCTTCCGTGTGACTCATTCTCGAACAAAATGGTAGTCGATCTCAACATGCTTGGTATGAGCATGAAACATTGGATTGCCAGTTAAGTAGATAGCTGACAAGTTGTCACACCACAAAAGTGAAGTGTGTTGTAGATGAAAAGTTTGTTAGTAGAGATTCAATCCAGATAAGCTCAGTAGTTGCATTTGCTAAGCTTTTGTACTCTGCTTCAATACTCAATCGTGCAACTGTGCGTTGTTTCTTGGAACTTCACGATATAAGATTAGGCCCAAGAAAAATAGCGAAACCACTTACTGAACGACAGTCATATGGATTTCCAACCTAATCAACATCAGTAAAGCCATGAAGAGTAGAGAGCGAGCCTTATGAATTGGAATGCCAAGATGTAGAGTCCCCTTCAAATATCGTAGGAACTTAACAACTGACTAGTGGACAGTCGAAGGCTGATGCATAAATTGACACACATGGTGTACAACATAAGTAATGTTGGGCATAGTCAATTTCAAATACTGAAGAGATCCTACCACTCGATGACATAGAGTAGGATCATCGAATGGCTCTCCTTCAGTCACCGACAGTCTAGAGCTAGTTGTCATTGGAGAAGGGGTAAGCTTGCATTCAAGCATCAAACTACGAGCAAGAATATATGAATGTACTTGGTCCAAGTCAGATATAGACCATCAGAGCATGCTTGTGCCTCCATACAAAAAAAGTAACGAAGTGAACCCAGATCTTTCATGGCAAATTCTCTATGCAAAGTGGCTAATAGTAAACCAAAAAGAGCATTAGTAGTCCCAGTGATGATAATGTCATCGACATATATCAAGAGAAAAGTAACATACTCCTTTGTGTGCAGGATAAAAAGAGACCTGTCAATAGTAGATCCTCGAAAACCAAGCATCTATCAAGCTCGAGGAGCTTGTTTGAGCAATAAATGGACTTCTACAAGCGACAAACATGCTGCAGTCGTAGTCAATCTACCAAGCCAAGCGACTGTTGCATATAAGCTTCTTCCTCAAGAACTCCATGAAGAAATGCATTCTTCACATCTAATTGTTGAATAGGCCACTGACAAGAAACATCAATGGAGAGTATAGTTCAAATGGTGACTGGCTTAATAACTGGACTAAAAGTCTCATCATAATTGATCCTTTCTCGTTGATTAAAGTCGCGTGCCACCAAACAAGTTTTATAACAATCAACTAAGCCATCTAGTTTTTTGTTTGACCTTATAAACCCATTTAGAGCTTATCACATTGTTGGTCGATGACTTGATTGTCAAGTAACGCCTGATATTTATCCATCATTACGGCTCGCCAATGTGGATCTTTCTGAGCGGCGGAGAATGACCGAGGTTCTGACGATACGATTGTCACTAATAATGCAAGAGGATGCGTGGGCTGGAGAAATTTATGAGGAGATTAGGTCCCATCCCGAGAGTGAGTAACCATTTGGTGAGATTGCCGAAAAGAGACATCTGTAGAATTTCCTAGGACAATAGTTTTAGAAAGCAATGGAGCCACTTCATCTGTGTTAATTACATAAATTACCTCAGTAGGCAAATCTGTCTCCGGCAAATCAACTAATAATGGTGATGAAACAGATAGATGTATAGATAAGACAATGACAGGAGAGTTGTTCAAATCTGCACTAGAAGGAGTCATCCAAGGGCATAAAGAGGAGGTACTGAGTACAGTGGTAAAGGAGTGTGGTAGCGAGAATGGGAAGGTAGTTTCATCAAAGACCACAATTAGAACAATGAAGATTTGACCAGTGCTAAGATCAAGACAATGGTACCCATGATAATTGATTGGATAGCCAAAGAAAAGACAAGGACAAGAATGGAAATCAAGTTTATGACTTGAATATGGTCGTAGATAAGGAAAACAAAGACAACCAAACACTCTTAAGAAGGAATAATTAGGTGACGATCCATTAAGAAGTTGGAAAGGAGGAAGATACCGAAGAGATTTAGTGGGAAGTCAGTTTATCAGAAAGACTGCAGTTTCAAAGGCAAAATCCCAAAATTTGGATGGTAATCGAGCATGAGAAAGAAGAGTAAGTTCCATATCAACAATGTGCTTATGTTTTCTTTTAGCAGAATCATTTTACTGTGTTGTATGTGGTTACGAAATACGATAGAAAATACCATTGTCTTGTAATTCTTTTTGGAATTCATGAGAAAGAAACTCCTTTGCACCATCCGACTATAGTGTCTTACTCTTTCGATCAAATAGATTTTTAACTTGACATTGAAATTTCAAAAAAAAACTTTAAGAAATCAACTCTGGTTTTCATAACAAAGAACCACTAGAATCTACTATAATCATCAAAGAAATGAATATAGTAAGAATAATTAATGGAAGAAGAGACAAGTGCTGGTCCCTATATATCAATATGTATCAAAGCCAATGGACATGAACTTTTATTAAATGTCAAAGGAAAAGAGAACTGTGCAATTTTAACAATCTGACACGATGCACATAGCTTACCAGCATGATCATTATTGACTGCAAAGGAAAACGATGACACGACTCGATTAACAATAGGAAAAGAGGGATGGTCTAAATGTTGATGCCGCAGATTACTTGACTTAACATTGGCAAGAAATGCACGAGGTGGAGATGCTCCCTTGTGCGAGGACTGCAGACAATACAACCAATCTTTAAGTTGCCCCTAAAGAAGCTCCTAATACCTGTGCAGATCCTTCACAATAAAGAAATTAGGATGAAGTTCAAAGAAACATGAATTATCTTTGGTAAACTGAGGAACTGAAAGAAGATTCTTGGTAATATGTGCGGCACAAAGAACATTATCTAATTTTAAAGAAACTTGAGATGTGGGAAGAGAAGTAGAACTAGAAGAGTTGACTGGTGAACTTGAGCCATCACCAATAACGATTGATCCGGGCCAAATAGATCCTCCTGAATGTTTAGGTTGGAAAAATCTGCAGTGATATGATGTTGCTCTCAAGTCAATGTACCAATCAAGATCTCGAACATTTGTCATGTCTTCAGCTTGGGGAAATTTGACCAACATAATTGAAAATTTTTGTGGCAATAATGTACAACTATCGGCAGTATGCCCACGCTAATGACATAATTGACAAGGAGGGCCCTGATTATAATTTTTGTTGCACCTAAATCTATTCAGTCTAAGCTTGGTTTGCTAAGATGTGTTGTACCCATATATGTGAGAACCACAGGTTGGTCTAGGCGAATACGTGGGCTGTTGATACCTGGGGGTCCAATTGGAGTGAGCAGCATCTGAGCCGACAAAATTACCGGAGCCCATCTAATAGTTATAACCTGAATTCATGCCTCCAATGCCAGAATCCGACCCAGATCATCCTGCTCCTTCAAACTGTCATTGCAAATCAAAAAGGGAATTGGATTATCAATCCAGCCTCTGCCAGACATACTTCCCCAACCACCCATGCCACAACCTTGGGTTGCTCGACCATGACTATTCCCAGGAACCTTTATCGACACTAGATAAGCCGATGGTGGTGCCGAGCCCAGCAAACCAGCAAACGAAACACCAAGTGCGTCTCGTGTTAATTGAAAGTTTCGTTGAGTATCGTATTGTAGCAAAAGAGTAGACAAATTATTTGTTGTCATTGTCATCATTGTGGGTGCTAAGGCAAGAATGAGGGGTTCCCATTCTTCTCCAAGTCCTGCCAAGATTCGATGATTAATATCCTTGGTAGATTGTGGTCGTCCCATTAAATTTCATAGATAGCTGTTGAACTTCTTTTACATAATCACTCATGGAGAGATTGCCCTTCCGAAATTCTCTCCACTGCTGGTCCAGAAAGTCATACTGAGACATTGTCTCAATGTTGAATAGTATGGCTAGCTTGGCCCAAGAAGCATGTGCCAAGGTCAATCCAACAAGATGAACACCTACATCAGTGTCAACACTGTTAAGTATGCAGGTGAGGGCAAAACGATCATGAATTTTCCACTACTGGTAATCAGGATTAGCTATCTCTTTCATTTGGTCTCATTCTCGAACTGTAATATGTGTTGCTGGTGTTGGTATGCATCCTTCTACATAGCCTAGTAATTTGTAGGCTTGGCGTAGAGCGATCAATCACATTTTTCCACATGTAGTAGTTTTGGTTGTTCAGTATCAGAGAGATTGTGGGAAGCTAGATGAAAGGTTGGTCTTTGCAAAAAGAGACATGATGGTAGGTTGATAAGAACCAATGAATTGAGCGGAGAACATAGAGGACTAAGACAAGGGTTTAGGGATGAAGGATGAAGGCACAAGGTTGATCCTAAAGGATTGGAAGAATAAAATAGTGTTTGGGAAAGGAAGCACACACAGGGGTGTGATTCTCTGTATTAATATTATTGTGATGTATACAAGTATGGTAATTATGATATTTAAAATAATCTATGCTTTCCTATAATATACAGGATATGATTCTATCCTTTACTTGCCTCCCAATTCATCATCTTCATTATTAGTACTTGCTTTCCACCAAGAAGCATTGTATTTTGAATAAAAATCCTACAAACTTTATCCTTCCAAAAGAGCATATAGTTGTTTGGGCAAATTTGTATATTTTCATAGTATAAACCCAAGCAGAAATCACCTCATTGAATGACTTTCACTGTTTTTTTCTTCTAGTAATATGACTTATCACTCCACCCATTGAGATATTTTATATGATAAAGATGAATGACAACTGATAATTTTGAATAACTACAATTTAGATATAACAACTCAAAATTCTTTTGCATGCTATGAAAGATATCCATATCAAACATCAAGGACTTGACTAGAAGTGTCACCTGTAAATTGTTCATTCTCCTTATCACCATATATTTCTACAACATTTGGGAACAAGTCATTCATCATTTGATGCATATTATTATTGTCATTACTTTTGTAGTTTTCTTCTAAACTGCTCGTATCTGAAGGCTCTCCATGAAGAGTCCATTACAAATAACCTTTAAGAAATCAAGTGGTCAAATACAGTTGGTTGAGAATGCCAATGAGTGTTGTCACACTTCACACAAGGACATAATATTTGACCATCATTGGACAAACGTTCAAAAACAGATCTTAGAAAATTGATAACTCCGTCTATATATTTTTTATTCCTATTTGATTTGAGATAGATCCATAATTTATCCACGAAGATGATAACTATCAAAACTAAAACTAACATAAATAAGTTTGAAAATTACAATGAAGAATATTAGTGAGAATGGAATAGGAAAATGATAGCATCAACTAGCAATAGTATCAATAATGGATCTTTTAAAATTGTATAGAATTAGATATCAAAATGTAAAATTTATTTCACATCAAAAAAGGGCAAAGTCTCCTACTATAGTTTACTAGAAAGAACTTTCCATTTTTCAATGTAAAACCGATGATAAAATCGAAAGGTAGATCTCATAATCAGGAACCGAACTTTCATGTCAATCTTAACTTTAATCATACAATTTTACTTAGTAGCAATTATGCATTATTGAAAAAGGAAATGAAATTGCACCATAACTATAACTAGCTAAGATCAAATGAGGAATTTTACCAAGGAATGGAATGGTGAAGATAAACCCTTCATTAGACAACCTCTAATGCAACAAAAGTTTTGACTTTGATCAAGACCTAACTAAAAGTAAAAACATGGTAATCACTTATCGATAAAGTTTAGTTACACGTGAACAAGATGCATGAAGGGAATTGGAATGGGAATCAAAGAGGCAAAAAGCAAATGAAGGAAGCTTGGCTCTTGATTTCTCTTATAAAATTCAGAGAATGAGAAGAAACAAGCCAAATTTTAGATAAAAAGAAGCACCGCAATGTATACCTACAAGTGAAGGCTGAAGTGTCTGTTTAGGGTAAAATTAGTCGCGAGGCTTTTACTTATAGAATAAGCAATTCGTCACACACAAAAATGACTTTTATTGACAGAAATGTTCATCGTCAATACAACTTTATTGACAAATTTGTCCGTCTGTCAATGTATAGTTTTTAGCAATAGACTTATTCGTCACTATAACCAGTTTAAAGCAAAGGCAAATAGTTTCGTCACTAATGTGTCATCCTTTACTAACAACACTGCTGATCATAGTAAAAAAGCGTGTTTTGCCAATAGTTTTCCTCTTTTGTCATAAAAAACTTACACATAAAAATTGTCCGTCAAAAAATAATTATCCATAAATAGAAATTATTTTATAGTGTATTTTTATTAGATTATTTTATTTCACCCCTCAAGATTTCTAGACATATTCCCAACCATTATGCTCCCTATGAGCATATTCAACTCGTCTTTCCACCTCAACCAAGTTGCTTAACCAGTCATTTTCTTCTTCCTTGGCTGTCTTTTTCTTTAATTTATACTATTAATGACCAGAAATCTATTAAATTATTGATTAATCTAATTCAAAGTGAATTCAACCATTGAGAAGTTGAGTTATCCCATCATAAATTTTCTATCTTTTCTTTCGCCGTGTACCATTGGTATATATTTCAACTATTCTTTTAGCTCTATATATTCCTTATAAAGAGAATCCCAAGGCAAGTAAGGCATTAAACCAGTGATCAAAATGAGCAAAAAGACTAACCGATCTCTCTACTAATTTAAAGCTACGACAACCATAGGCATGAGACATGCATATATACCCTACGATACAACGGTTACACATGATACGTGCGTGTTCAAACGTATGTGGGAGGTCCGGCCACATCCCACCGTTCATCTTGCTCCCATCGGGAGTCTGTAGAAGCTATTCACCCCCCAGAGCGGTGGACCCCACACCACCAATGTGACCTCTCATACTAGTGATCTCCTGCACTCGCCCACACGGAACACTCATGGACCTTCAGTCTCGTGTTACCGAGCAAGCTCTCTCTTACATCTCTCCACAGACCAGGCCAATCATCAAATTGAATGGACGGCAGCACCGCTCAGAAGGGCTTCTGCAGATGCATGAAAATGTCCTGCAGCGGCGACAGCTGATTCCCGCCCTGCCACTGCTGTTGCTGTATCCCGCAGCCGAAATCCATGGCGTCCATTAGGCCGCCGCCACCGCCGTTAATGCCAAAGTCCAGCACCCTGTCCCAGTCCGATCTCAACCTCGGCTGGCTCTGCACCTCGCACGTGAACTCCGGCGACACCACGTGCTCCGAGCAGCTCGAGTCCGTCGTGTGAAGCCTGGGCACCGAGTCGGAAGTGTCGAAGTGCACGGAGTCGCCCAGAGCCCCCGCCGGAGCTGGCGGAGGCATCGCAGCCGTCCCATACCCTACGCCGAGGAGTTCGAGGTTGCTGGGCTTCGTGTCTTCCAGCTCATCGAAGCTGGTCTCCGGCGCAGCTACCGGCTGACGCGGCTTCTGTTTCTCGATCGCCCCCTTCTTGTTGTATATGCGGCAGAGTACCCAATCATCGAGCTGCGAGACAATGGAATGAAATCTCGACCGTCAGTTGATGCCTAAACTCATGACTTGTTAATCAGCAAACGACCGGTCATAGGGTGCGCGTCACTGTCTTTGAGGCGATAAGGTTTATGGAATACTCAAGGGCTTGTCAAATACTTTTCCTCAAATAGGAAAGTGAATAATTTACACGTTGGGACACGCAACGTTCACGCGCACCACATATAATTGTACAAATTATTCGAATGACAGGTATTTTAAAAAAACTTTTTTATAAATAAAAGTTTTAAAATAATCTAATTGATCAATATTATTACATAAAATCTATTATATAATTACTTTGTTACATAGGGTAATATTTCTCTTAATTACTCGATTTGACGTATTGCATGATGTTAAATATTTAATAATGTAATGATATAATTCTAGAACACATCAATAAACAAATTAACTAAATTCCATATACTATTTATCTCGTGAGTATTTAAATAATAGGATTGCAGGTGGTCCCCACAGCTTTGAAATATTCCTAAAGCCTATTTGGATAATAAGATCCCCAGCGTCCACTTAAATTCCGGGGGGCGGCCTAATTGAGATTGACACACCTAGCCGCCAACTGGCGCCCCCATGGCTTAGCCATCTCAGGGATAAAACGGTCATTTCGGTCCTATATTTCGAGTTACCAAAATGTTTTATTTTTCGGGCGTCAGTACCGAACAGATCATTTACGTGAAAACTTCGGAATTGTCGACCTACGTCTTAAAGAATTCGTAGAATTAATAGAACGGTTCCTGTAACGAAGGTAAAGGACGGTGAGTACCCTCAAGCTGTTCTTCCTGCGAGCAGACCGGTCCACATCGGCGAGCCGGTACTCGTGCATGATCCAGTTGGTCTTGTCACCCTTGGGAGCTTTCCCAGCATAGAACACCAAGGCTTTCTTGATCCCGACCGGCTTAGGCTGCCCGATCGGCTTGTCAGCCCCTGTGGCCTTCCAGTAACCGGTCCCGGCAGCACGGTTCGGCCTCGAACCGTTCGGGTACTTCCTGTCCCTGGGCGAGAAGAAGTACCACTCCTTTTCCCCGTAGAAAGCCTTTCCTGTACCCGATCGAATCAAATATACATCACTAACTAGTAATAATAAATTATACCGTAATATAATAAATTAACATTTTAACGCCGGGGTGTAGAAGTGAGGGAGTGGCGTTGTGTGGTACCGGGGAGGTCCCAGGGATCGAACTTGTAGAGGTCGATCTCGGCGATGATCGGGACGGCGATTGGCTGCGACGCGCACTTGCGGACAAGGTAGTGCATCACCAGCTCCTCGTCCGTCGGGTGGAACCTGAACCCCGGGGGTAACTGCAGATCTGCCGCCGTCATCCTTCTAACTCTCGATTCTCCTTCCGACTATGCTGAAACCTCTCCTCCGTAACTCTCCCTGCGTCTCTAATGTAAACGGTGACGGCGTTTGAAACTTAGAACGCTAGGGAAGCGAGGGAATATATAGGGGACGGGGAGATATATGGTGGATTCTAGACTGAACACGTGGGCGACGGTGGGGGTGGTGACAGCAGCTGGACACGTGGAGGGCACCCAAGTCAGGAGAATGCGTGTCGCCGTGGACCCCACATTGGTGGAGCGAAATTTTGTCAGCACTTACGTCACCTGTTTTGGACCGTAGCGTCCCTCCAAGTCGATGGGCCCTCGGGACCGGTGCTGACTGTAAGGAGGGGTCGGCGGGTTCCTTTCGTCGTTTTCGCCGGCGGGGCCTCGGATCAACGGTGGATGTGACTGACACGTCAGATCGGCGTCTCTCCACGTGGGCATTGTCTTGTTCTGCGGTTTGTCAGCACCTTTAATTGCTTGGGTTTAACTTAATGATCTCGGATCGAACTTTCAAATGAGTAATTTTAAAATTGATTCTCGGCTTTAGAGAATTGATAAAAATTTTTTTAGAGATCTCGGACCAGTCATAAATAAAAAAAACTGCTCGAGTTTCACTTGACAAGAAAAATTTTATTGAACTGCCGCAATATGATATTAGGTCACTTAAAATTTATTTTAATATAAAATTTCATTATAATTAGTTCAAAGATTTATAATTTAAATTTAATAATAATTAATTATAATTATTTAAACTGATATTATAATTCTTGGGATTGAAATAACAACTTCTAAACTATCAAATGACCCAACCATCAATTTTCGTACGGTCTTCACACTTGAGGAATTACCCTCTCAACTCGTTTATTAAAGAATTGTAAATAATCATTGACTAATGTATTTTTGAAAATTATGAATTATCAACATATTAAATGTAAAACTCTCTTATTAATAAGATTTTTTATATTGACAAGACATCAATTAAAAAATTTTACAAGAAATAAGATATGTCAAATCGTATTAATTTATTAGTTACCATTTTTTTCCTAAATAATGCATAAAACTTCTCATGGGATGATCATAAATTTATTAAAAAGTAATAAATAGGAAACGAGGAATAAAACATAGGTATGAAATCAATTGCTAGAAATTTTGCGCGGTGTTAGATTATGCTGTGAAGATTTGCTGCACGAAATCCCAATTAAGTCAAACCAGCATTTGAAGTCTGGTGTCAAGTGGGATCCAGATCTCAACCAGAATTTTTCACTGCACAGAAAAAATCAACATTTTAAATTTTTAATAGTGTACAGTTCTCTCATAAACTCAGAAATTTATTCTTTCATTTAGTCAATGCAGATTTAATATCCTTTCTCCTGCGAAACATGTTAGAGGGTTTATTTAATCTGTCAGAAGTTATAGAAGTCGAGGTACTCATATGTAATATTATTATCGGTGGATCATATGAGAGATTAAGCCCGCTTTCATAACAAAAAACTAAACTATTAGGTGGTGTCTGGTTCTATTAAAAATAGTTATTATTTCATTTCATTTTCTTTCGGTATACAATAATGTGATATAAGGTAAAAGGGGAATAAATAGTATGAAAAATTCTAAGAGAATTGAATTCAAAATTTCTTTCTATCTTGTCGGGAGTGTTACACTATATCTGACCCTCATTTTTTATTGAGAAAAAGACACAGTGAGTCTTATATATTTGACTATTCTTGTAAGTGAGTGCTAAATTTTTCAATGTGATGAATTAAGTCTTATATTTACCCGCGTTACAAGATTGAATCCTTTCCATCATTTACCATTACTTATTAGCCCCTCATTTTTTTATTGATAAAAAGATACTGAGAATCCTATATATTTAACTATTCTTGTAGGTGAGCCCTAAATATTTTAATGCGATAAATTAAGTCACATTTTACCCGCGTTACAACAATGAATCCTTTCCAACACTTATCATTACTTTAAGCTGATGCGTGCTAATGTCACATCGGTTTAAAGTAATTACAGGTGACAGAAAGAACTCTATATTGTAATGCGGGTAACATAAAAAACTTGATTTATTATTTTAAACTATTTATGATTCATTTATAAAAATCGACATCTATATAAGACTCCCGTTATTTTTCTTTTTTTTTTCCTTATTCTTTGATTTAGTTTACGTGGGTTAATAATGTGAAAGGTCCATTTTTTAGAACAATTTGTACAAAACTGCGTTAGAACTGTCGTCCTGCCATGAAAATGCTTGTGGGACACCTGCGAATTAATGCTAGAAGATATCCGAACAACACGCGTATATGGAAAAGCATAAGAAGGAAAAAGTCTTTTATAAAACAATATTATTACCTACCTTGTAATATAATTCAATTAATCAATTATTTTTAATATTTTTTTATTTTTTAAATTTTATAAATAATACAAAAGTAATTATATTTGATTAATTCATATCACTATATAGTACTGTTACGAGATAATACTGTATAAGAAAATACTTTCTAGAGAAGAAGAGAGACATTGTACCTAGCAATGGAGCGGGAAAAGACACCTTACATTATGAGAAAACGACTGCCTTTTTGTTGCATGCACAATCTCATTCTCAGCGAGGGCTTCCGAACCCGGTTCAGTCCGGCTCGTCTACCGGTTTAATAACTCAACCCGCAACCTTATCTTTTCTCGGTAGGATTCCTTGAAGATCCCCACTAGTTTGAAAAACCCGTCTAGAACTGGTGAATCCGGACGACCCATCGAACACGTACGAATGAATTGCCTTTCTTTGATCAACAATTTTTTTTTTCACGAGGTTTCTCAAGCTTTTTTGGTTCATAATCTTTACGCAGTTAGCCTTAACTTCTCCAGCAACTTCTTCATATTCTTCATGCAGTCTTGCCCGCTCTTCCTTTCCGTTCAGTGACTGTCCGTTTTCTTTGTCCGAATGACCGTCTCGTCTCAAACTCGAAACTTAACATGTACCTAATGGAGCCCTTCTCCGTGAAACTTAGAATAATCGATAAACATGTAAGACTCTTAACATTTTTATCCTTAAAAAAAAAAAGAGAGAGAAACGCTAATAGACATGGAGTGAGGATTAACTTTGGAATGTGATAGTACATCCAAAGTAATATGACAGTACTACCTTGTACTAGACCGAACAGCAGTACGCCAATCCCCATTGCCATTCATGCTCGAGTCTAATCCCATCTCTTGAAGACATGATTCCCGATCGTCATTCCTCTTTGATCATATGTTCAATCCAAAGGAAGCCTGAGGTGAGCGGAGTGGTGTGCTCCCCTAATGCGCCGATTAATGCCCATATTTCAAATTGGTCACAACATCATGTCAATTGTGAAATTGTAAAAAAATATTATTGTTAGCAGTCAGATTCTCGCATTAGAGAATCTTGCAACTTCATTCTATCGAAGTGCTCAAAATAGATAGCTTATTTCTGGTGGTGCAAGTACCTGAGATCTGAGCGAAATCCCTAAATTTCTTGATGGTATGTGAATTTGAAAATCCTCGCATGAGTGAAAACCCTAGTGTCAACCCTCAGTAATATATGAAAATCGCAACCCTTTGTATTTAGCTATTTTCTGTTCAGCGTCGTAGATGCAAAAGGACTGACCATGGATGGTCATTCATCTTTGGTCATATATTCAATCAAAAGGAAGTCTAAGATGAGTGGGGTGCGTGCTCCTCTAATCATAGTTCAAATTTGTCACAACAACATGTCAATTGTGAATTCGTGAAAAAAGAAAAAGAAAAATTATTGTTAGACGACATTGTTTTCTCATATTAGAATCTTGCAACTTTGTTACATCAAAGTGCTCAAAATTGATTCATTGTTTTGTGGTTGCAAGTACTTGAAATCTGTGTTTTCTCAATCGCATGTGAATTTGAAAATTCTCGCATGAGTGACAACTCAGATGTCAGTCATCAGTAATATGACAAAATTTGATTAAGGTTGCTTGCCTAACTTTGTCCTCTCTATTTCTGTCTTGTCTCCATGTTCATTTGCCCGTACCGTACGCCCAAAATAAGATATAATAATATTGGAAATCCAATATATTTGTCAATTCTTACAAGTGAGTCCTAAATATTTTAAAGTATTAAATCAAGTCCTATATATTACGCGAGTTATAATATCGAATCTTTTTTGTCACTTACTGTTATTTTAAGCTGACGTGCATCACTATCACATCAGTGCCACGTCAACTTAAAGTAATGGTAAATGACGGAAAAGACTCAATATTGTAACGCAAATAACATATATGACTTGATTTAACACTTTAAAATATTTAGTACTCATTTGCAAGAATTAATAAATATACAGGATTTCTGGTGTATTTATCCTCCAAAATAACTTTGTTTCAATAATTATTAAAAGAAAAGAAGACATCAAAAATTAAAGTAGATTGGTTGAGGTGATAGGAAATCTCTTCATCTGAACTAAAATTTCAAGCTCGAGTCTTATAAATGGCGAAAGTTTATCTTAGAACAGTTTTACTCTTAATGAGCCTCCCTGTTCAAATCAAATTAGTCAGGATTTTTTGAGATTATGAATATCGGTAGGTTGAACTGAAAAAATGAAGGAATTAAATGAATAAGAGCCCGCTTTCATATAATTAAAAAAATATTGCCCTTCGGTTCTTTTGGTTCTCTTTACGAATATTAGTCAACTTATTGACCCTATTCCTATTAGTAGTCATATGAGAGCCAGGTTTATATATTAGTTTTTTTTACAATATATACTATGTGATAATTAAAAATATTCTGAATTCTAATTAATTTAAGGTCAATCTTAATAGACTTATTTAAGGGTAAAGTCCTATGGAAGCAATACGAGTTAGTTCAAGTGGTAAGGTACTTGTTCTCTTTGAGTAAAGATACCAGATTCGAATTTTTGTTAATGGAGAAATCTCATGTTGGGAGAAACTTACCCCTTAATAGGCATACCTAACTCGAACTGAATTAGTTAATAGTTCAAAGGACTTTTGGACACTAGTCCTTTCAGTTACTAATTTGTCCCTTCGCAATACTCACATCTTATAATTTAAAGGAGCAAAATGCTCCTCCAGTGTGAAACATTTTTTCCTTTTGGAAATTGGCATTTCATTCAACTCACAACATATAGATCTACTAATTACATGGAAACGGACGTGGAGCTGTAACCGAACTCCCAAGCCTAGAAGGAAACCTAGGCTAAGGAGCCGGTTTATTTCTAATAGTATGCACAATATAAACCGAGAAAGCTCCAGCCTCCCCGATGTCGACCTTGAAATAATCTGCCACCATCCTGTAGTAAGCCTGCTTGATCTCCAGGACCAATAAAACCTCGAACCAGACAACCTTAGAGAATGGACAAGAGAAAACGCGAGTCTAACCCCTAGGAGCAAAACTCACAATGAGTGGAGGCGATCCAAGAAGAGCACCGGACCCAGTTGATCCTTAATACCCAGCCTATTCAACCAGGTAAGCCAACAAATAAAAAACACCGTGAAGTATTCCAAGAAAATCATATACGCAGCGTCCACCGTGCCGTGTCCAGTACTTCTATATCAAAGCCAATCACAGGCACTAGATGTGGAAAACCTCCTGCAGGAAAGCATCTGAATCCACTCCAGAATATCATGATCGGCAAATAACATACGAGATGTGAGATATATCATCATGGAGCCCTGGCTACCCACACCTCTAAGCCAATGCCAATTATAGCCCCCACAAAACAGCTGTCACTTTGGCTAGAGGCGAAATAGAGGTAAAATTGGGATATCCATCCGATCAGAAAGAGAACAGTGGGCAACTGGAAAACATTAGAACTTGGACCAATTCAATAATGCAGAAGTCATATGATAGAATCACAGAGTTGTAAAATTTTCGGCCAACTTCACGAACAAACCCATGCTCCTTTAGAGTCCAAAAGCAACGATTATTGACGAGATAAAGATGACCCGTGCACCCATAGAGATATAAAATAAGTTTCATTAATGTAATAAAATAAAAAATATAAAAATAAAATTACTTATTTTATTCCGTCTCCTATTTACTAAATACAACAGAAGAGGAAATTGCACATGACCGTGCCTTAGCATTTGATTGATTGGTTATTGTGCATGAGTACATGGTAATCTCGGTTAAATGACATCGCCTCTCCAATGCGAAAAGTTCATGAAAAAGATCATTCTCGTTGGTCGGTTGATTTAGCACATTCAAGGGGGTCCAATTCCATGCGAGGTGGCATGGAAACAGCGAGGCAATATCCTTCCAAATTAAATTATTTATTTTAATTGCCACGTCACCAATGTTCTAGCGATACGTGCAACAATTTTTATCCATATAAGGAGAAGAAAAAAAAATGAATTCGCACAAAAATTTGTAAAAAAAATTAATTATAGCAACAGCTGACAATTAATCAGTTGCATACGTGGAATGATCCCCTTCCCTGTACAGGCAGCAACATGTCCTGTTCCGCGGACAGTCAATTATCCCCTCTTGGAGAACAGCCAATATATGCTCGCCACGTAAGTACAGGACAAATTTATTCTGGTCAGCATCCGGCCGAATGTCGACACGTGTCGTGGTGCGTAAAGAAGGTGACATACACATGTCACAGAGAATGACTGGATCCAAAACAGGCATCGACCAAATTGCCCCTCCTAGAATGACGTGGCCCGACGGCACTTGTTGGCTGCTGATCCGCTGCCACTAATGTTTTGTATCACGTGGTTTTATCCAACCTTACCTAACTAAGATGTGTCAATGATTATTTCGAGCCACTCCCACCGATCGATCGGGTAGATTCAAACTCTCACGACATAAAATTGGGCAGATTCAAACTCTCACGGAAGTTTATGCCGTGGATTGAGTTCGAAATAATCATCGACACATCTTAGTTAGGTAAGGTTGGATAAAACCACGTGATACAAAACATTAGTGGCAGCAGCATAAACTTCCGTGAGAAATTTGAATCTGTGGGAACTGAATCCACAACATAAACTTCCGTGAAAGTTTGTAACATTACAAACAAATAAAATTAGTTATATTTAGTATTTTTTTAAGATTTTATAAAAAATCTTAAAATTATTAAATTTTATTAATTTGTAATTTTATGTAAGCTGTTAGTAATTGAGTGTTTTATAATACTTTTAATGTCCTTTTTGACCTAAGATGGATGCTACTAAGAGTTCCAGTATTAAGTAAATTCTTTGATTTTAAGAAAGATCTTCTACGTTTTTGGGGTGTTTTCCTTGGTTTGGTACTCGTTTAAGGCTTTATTGATACAAGAAATTGAAACGGGATCAGTTTGGGAGTGAATTAAGGACTGAGGAAGTTTAAGGCAATTCGAAGAGCAGAGAGACCACGATGCTTAGCAAACAGAGATGAGAAGCCGGGAGACTGTTGAAAGTTAAATCCCACATCAACCAGGTTAAAGAAGAAACCTGAGTTTATAAGAGAATTTAGTATCACCATCTATCAATTTAGGCTTTTGTGTGAAAATAGGCCAGAGACTCTTGTACGCCTATGTAAAAATTTAATAGGGCATAAGAGCCAACATTGTGGGTTTACATCAGGCTGGGCCCAAGTGTGAAATCATGATCAATAAGTTATTGAGGGCAAACAAATAATAAAAAGAAGTCCGGTTTATCAGAGATGAGAAGCCGGGAGACTGTTGAAAGTTAAATCCCACATCAACCAGGTTAAAGAAGAAACATGAGTTTATAAGAGAATTTAGTATCACCATCTATCAATTTAGGCTTTCGCTTGAAAATAGGCCAGATACTCTTGTACGCCTATGTAAAAATTTAATAGGGCATAAGAGCCAACATTGTGGGTTTACATCAGGCTGGGCCCAATGTGAAATCATGATCAATAAGTTATTGAGGGCAAACAAATAATAAAAAGAAGTCCGGTTTATCAGAGAATGGATATCGCCATCTTATCAATTTGAGTATTTGTGATAGACATGAGCTCAACATCTTGTGGGTAAGGTAAAATTTTCACATGGGCTTTTAGGTGGAAATAGGCTCAAAATTCTTGTAGGCGTAAGTGAAAATTTAATGTAATATTAGAGTGGATCGATCCTGAACTCAGTTTATCTAGTACAGAGAACAAAAATGCGACTCGCATATTAGTTCGAGGACGAAAGAGAAGACCCGTCTTGTGGCAGTTTATCCCCTTTACTCGAGACCGAAGAAAAATGCTTCGTTCAAGATCAGTTATTGAGGGCGGGTGTTTAAGGACACATGTCAAGTATAAACACGTTACCACATGAGGGTAGATATTGAGAGTTAAATCCTATATCAACCAGGTTAAGGGAGAAATATGAGTTTATAAGAGAATTGTGTACCACCACCATCGAGACTATTGTAGGCTTAGGTGAAAAATTTAATAGGGACTACGGTCTTCTTGACTAGGTTGGTTATTTTAACGTGATTTCATCCTATTCGATTTGGAGGTGTCCTCATATCAATTCTAGAAGGTTTTTTTTAAGTATTTAGAAGTCCAAAATATGAGGCATGATGGTACCACTTTTATAGCATTACAAAATAATAAAATTCAATTATTTTAAAGATTTTTTATTTAGGATTTAATAAAAATCATAAAATTACTTAATTTTCTTAGTTTATAACGCTGCGTAAGCACGAGTTAATTGTGTATTTTACCGTATTTTAGTGCCATTTTTAATCTAAGATGGATGCCGAGAGTTCGAGTATTAGGTAAATTTTAGCCATGAAGTCATCTTTGATTTTAAGAATGTTTTCTAGGTTTTTGGAGAGTTGTCCTTGGTTTGCTTCTCCTCTGGGGCTTTATTGATGCAGGAGCTCGAAGCGGGATCAACGCAGGAGCGAATGAAAGACTGACGAAGCGAAGACAAGTCGAAGAGAGAGAGACCGCGGACACTAAGCAAATAGAGATGAGAAGCAGAAGAACCGCGGTTTCTGGGACCAGGTTGGTATTTCTTCCGATTTCGTTCAATATAGTCTGGACACGTCCTCGTATCCATTCTAGAAAATTTTTTAAAGTATTTCAAAGTCCGAAATATGATGTATGTGACAAATACTGAGTGGAGAAAATAGCAGGAGAAAATATGGAAATTTGAATATATCCAGAATATGTCGGAAATACCTGGGTTCTTCAAGATGATATTTTTCTCAACCATAGAAAGGCACACTGACGAGTAGTAGAGGGACACAAGACATACACGACTTCAATTAGGGTTATTTTGGAGCAAAGAACGCACAAGACTCAAGAAAGGAAGAAGGAGGAGAGATTAAACTCAATATGGAGAGATCAAGCTTAAAATGTTCTTCTTTGTTATTTATGAGGAGTATCGAGATATAGTTAACTATCTCTTTATTATACTAATCGCTTAGAAATAGAGTGAGTTAATATCTTGAAAGAAATCATGCCTTTATTGTCTTGAGAGTATAATTATGTGATTGTTCGAAGACCAAGGTAAAAGATAACTCTTTACGAAATAGTTCAAAAATTATGAAAGAAAATAAAAATAAAAATTTAATGGATGTATTTAATCAATATAAATTTAATATAAGAAAAATAATTAATATTACTAGTTTTTAAACTATCTATTTATTGGATAATCAAAATTAAACTTCCTATAGTTAATAGAATAAAATTCCCAATATTCCTTTTCGGGAGACTGTGTAGCAATGCGAAATACTCACATCAATAAGAATAATTTTACTATTAAACATGCCCACTTTTTGGTAAAACTTTGTAATCTAAGAGTCTAGTTTCAAGGCCACATACAAAAAATGTCTTTCATCTCATGGCTAGCTGTTCTCGACAAGTTACCAACTATGAGCAGAATTCAAGTCTGGTCTGCTGTCCTAAACCCGCTCTGTAAATTTTGTAGAGAAATTGAGGAGACAAGATCACATATGTTATTCTCTTGTCATTCCACTACCATCATATGGAAAGCTCTTTTGAATCGACTTCAACTCTTTCGAAGGTCCAGGGATTAGGCAACGGAGCGACATGCTGCATTGAGCTATAAATTGATGTGGACAACGTACATTTATGAAATTTGGCTGAGCAAAATAGTAGAATTTTTTAGAATAAGGGGTTAGATGAGAATCACTTAGTTAGCAAAATCTTTCATATAGTTAGGTGTAGGGGAAGCACACTACCAAGGTTAGAACACCACCTCATTTCGAGTTCATTCGCTTTCACAATGAAACTAAGGGAACTTTTGTAAATTGATGTAATTTTGATATAAGTTGCATCAATGAAATACCTCAATTACCAAAAAAAAAAGTCGTTCGATAGTAAGAATGTTAAAATAATAATAATAATAATAATAAAAGCTAGCGTAGAAGGTTGATCGAAAGTTTCATTTTTCCTTTCTAAATCTCCCTTGATTTGTTTAATAAATCGAATTGGAGATCGATCCACAACAGTCTAAAGAGAGAATTATATTGATAGTTCTAAAAGTTTATTATTTCACCTAAATCAGTCCTATAAATTTTAAAGTAGTCTTTTAATCCTAAATGTTTGCACCGTTAGACAAGTGAAATTCATTCCGTTACTTACTATTAGAATTTCGCTTACGTGTCACTAACGCCGTTAATTCTTCTAATTTTACTGTTAGTTTGCTAACATGGCACATGAAAAAAGACATTTTATGGGACCCTAAATAAATTTTAAGTAATTTTTAAGATTTAGAAAAATTGACACAACAAATTCATGTCCCCACCCGACTACCTTGGTAGATCAAAATTGATCGAATTGATTTAAAAATAAAATAAATATCGTAGTCCCAACTCAAAAAATCATTATTCACTGCTGATTGAACTAGGTAAAAAGAACTTGCTAAAATAAATTAGGTTGAAAATATTAAATTAAAAATATTACCGCCATGTTAGCCAAATTAATAAAAAAAAATGATGATTTAACGCTGTCAGTAATATATCAGCAATATATGACGGAATAGATTAGTATATAACGAAGAAAACATTTAAGACTGAAAAGGTCACTTTAAAACTTATAAGACTAATTTACGATAAACGATAAATTTTTAGAACTACCGTTATAATTCTCCCAAAATGCAAATACAGCGAGAGGCACTTTTCTTAATACTATTGATTTAACATTACAAAATAATATAGACAGGCGCACTGTTCTGAAGTCCTTCAATTGACTGATAGTCACATATATATATATATATATTTTATGCTTATACAATAGAAAAATAAAATCAACGGTGAAAATCAAGTTAGCATTCCAAGGAAAAGACAAACGCAGTGGGTTGGCTTGACTCTATTTCTAACATCTTCGTGCCTGGTTTTCTCGTCCACGCTGAGTGTACAAGATTTCTTTTAAACTTTGAATAGACACACAGCTAGCACTGCCTTTGAAGCCGCCACCGTTTCTGTATATTTTATCCCTTACAATTAAAAGAGTATTACATGATATAACACATGATAGTGTTGATATAGTACTACAAGTCAATAAAATTCAACTAGTTTAAGATATTTTTAATAAAACTCTAAAAGTAAAAAAATTTAATATTCTAATAATAAATTATATTAATTTGTGATACCGTATAAGTTAAGGCTTTCTCCTTGCGTTGCCCTTGTTTGTTTAATTTGGCAGCCAGCTGAATACTAGGTTTTGGTTTTGGTTTTGGTTTTTATTATTGTTTATTTGCATCTTCGTGTTTGCTTAATCAGCGACAACTTTATCTAATGCTTTGGTACTGTTTCTCATACTAAACACCGATCTTTATCTTTTCTAGTGCGATCCAGGAGCGTTCTCGGCTGCGATGCGACTATTGAAATCTATTGATGGCTCAGACACTTGAGTGCGCAAAATAATTTTCTTTTAAAAAAAGAACAGACCGAAGAGAGCACAGAATATTGGAAAACCAATATGCAATTTATTACATATCACATTTATCTTATTGCGTGATAATATTTATATGGTATTATCAACTAATAAAATTCATTGATTTTTAAACTTTTTTCATAAAACACTAAAAACGAAAAAGTAATCCTATAAATAACTCGTTTTTATTGGTTGATGTTATCTCATAAGTACGGACGCGTGGGCACGCCGTTATATACGAAGAATTTCTGCTTTCTATTAGTCTACCTTGATCGTACTTTGGGGCTTGTTAATACCCTGCCAGATTTGATAATATATCAATTGAAAGAGATTATTTGCTTGAACAATTCAAACACTCCCATAAATTAATATGCAATTCAGAAATTCAATCCGCAAGAATTACTTTTACATATATTTATTAGGCATACGTGCCAGGATTGGAGTTTATTACTTCAACCAGTCGTATATATTTAGTCACTTTTTTTAATGTATACCACATGTTATTCAAAGTTTCAAAGGTCTTCGACCGATTCAGGTTCGAGCCTGGTCGGCTCAATAAGGCATTAAAATTCTCCCAATATAAATTTTTTCGATTCATAAGACTTGAATTAGGGATCTGATGTAAGAGGAATAGATGTTTTAGAATCTCAATCAACACATGTTGACAAGTGATCAGAGCAGTTCCTCACACAGAGGGATGGCAAAATGACTCGGACCTGTGGAACCTGATACGCTCTTTCCCTGTCATCTTGTAGTATATAATATTACACTATTATTCTAAATTTAAAAAATTAATTTCAATTGAATTTGATGCATTTTATCTTAATAACTGGACAATAATTGTTCTGTTTTACTGAATTGTATAAACTTTAATTATTTTAAATTTATTTAACAACACTAATATAAATATATGATTTATATCACATTGTAAAGGTTACTTTTTTTTTACTGATGTAATTTCAAAAATTCAAAAACATAAAAAAAAAAGAGAAAAAGACGCTGAGAGTCCTATATATTTGTCTATTTTTGTAAATGAGTTATGAATGTTTTAAAGTGATAAATTAAGTCCTATATATTATCCGCGTTAGAACATTGAGTCATTTTTCGTCACCTATTATTACTTTAAACTAATGTATGTCAATGTCACGGCAACTAAAAATAATAGTAGGTGATGAAAAGGACTCTATATTGTGATGCGGACAATATATAAGACTTGATTTATGACTTTGAAACATTTAGGATACACTTGCAAGGATACAAATATATAAGACTCCCGGTATCTTTTTCTTAAAATAAAGTATGATATCGCTGGGGAAGGAGGAAAATTTCAAGCTGATAGGAAGCAACCGATTGTAGGATGTTTATTACTGGATCGCAACTACCACTGTCCTGGTATGGTTAGGGTTATCGTTGATCGTATTTGTTGCTAGTGGATGTCGGTGATGACTCCATTGTTCCCTTCTCTATCATTATTGATGAATATTTTTCACTTTTATCAATAATTACTTTTATTAAAAAATTTAGTTTTCGACAAAAATATGAAAGTAGGGCTTAAAGTAACAAAAAACAATTATTAGGAAAATTTATCTATTCCTTAACCTTTTGTTCTATTATCACATATGGCCTAAACCCTTTCTTGGTCCAATTTCAGTCCTTAACCTTTTAGTTGTTATTTAATTTTAGTTATTTATATTATTTTAATATTAGCAAAGACAATAATATCAAAAATATATTTTAATTAAAACCTAAAAAAAATTCTCAATGAAAAAAACTCAAATTTAACTACCACTGACCTAGTGAGGTCATGAGTACCAGAAATTGTCGATGATATTTCTGAGGATGGTTTACAGTCGAGTTCTTACCCATCCCTATCATTTCGTATACAGAGTTTATTCATTTTTATAATTTTAAAAATAACTTTTAATTAAAAATATTTTATATTAAAATGTCAAATAACCGTTTTTTAATGTTATATTTAACGTAAATGACTAAAATTTAACAGTATTTAAAAGTTTGAGGATTGCAATCACTTGAAAAAAGATTTACGTTAAATGAAAATATGGTCCCAAAGGTTGGGATGAAAGCCAACTCTTTCACAAATTATAAAAGCCAAAATCGAAAAAGGTCCAGGACCACACAAATTGAGGAATAAAGGTAACTTTTTCAAATGTGAACTCTCTCTTAAGAACATGCATGCGCATTCTTATCCTATCAGTATCGAAAATAGATTGCTCGGTCACATCTTTCTCTTGGTATAAACTAGTGGGAGGGAAGCTGTCCTTTTCATGAGAAATTCTCAGACGATTTTTTTTACCACACGCAGATAAAATTTAATGTGATGAGAAAGAATCAATTAAATTATTTTAATTAGTATTAACTATGACAAGTGCTCGGGTGATTAATACTAATTTGCTTGTCTGTCATATTTTGATTGGTGCTTTTTCATGCGACGTGACGACGTATGATCACGTGAGAATTTCTCCCACGGCACGTGGTATGAGAAAATACTGATCAGGTTATGACAAATGACTAAACTAGTATTAATTGCTCTAGTAATTGTCTCAATTATTATTAATAAGAGCAATTTGATTGGCTCTTACTTGCGACATCATTGCAAGTTAAGACAAAAATGACTTATGAGTTTCCACATGGATGACTTTTGATCATTAAGCACATGTTTTTTTAAGAAAGAGAGTTTCATGCAGTTAGTACTATTCTCGTCTTTTAATGTAAAAGATCCTCAGTTTGATATCACTTGTAGAATTTTTCATACATTTTTTATTCGCTTTTCTTTTTATTCTTTTTAAATTTATATACCTTCTATGCATATAAAAAATATCATTTTGAATGTGAACCCTCACATCTCCGAATTGGAAAAATAATCACTAAATATCAAATCACGGATGTCCATAAAAATTAATTAGCAAGGCGGCTGTCCATATGGATATGCTAAATGTAATGACAATTTTGCCATTCGATCATAAGATAATTACACAGCACTAATAGGAAAATTCCGAGAAAGTCCTTGCTGATTCGTGTACGTGAAGACAAATCCCGAAGGACATGAATGAGATAAAATATTGGGAAAAGGATAGCGGCGCCGCCGGAAAGCATGTTATGAAACATGCTTTGAACGAGCACAAACGGTTGTCGACGAGAGGGCCACCTTTTGTTTTCTCTTGTCGCTCTCTCTCTTGTCTTCATTCATTCTCGTCTGATTCTGGAAGAAAGTGTCGGGTGTATCGTAGTATCAGTGCTATCGTATTTGTATTATCATATAATATTATAGTAAAATTGGTTATTGACAATTTTATAATAGGTTATTTAGATGTCAAAATACATATTCAATCCCCCTTTTATGCTAAAAGAAATCTAAAAATTCTACGAAATCCCATAAAATTGATGTTGGCAATGCTCAACGTGATTCTCACATTCTCACTAATTGATGTAAGGATTGCGTACACCTTTAGAATTTATTAGGATTTTATAATTTTTGTTTAAGTTTTTTAGCATTTATTTCAATTTTCTAATTTGTATAAAAATGGATTTCAATATATATTTTACAGTCTAAAACATCTATCACAAAATTATTAATGTGGTCTATTTTAATTAACGTGTGACACCGAGTAATCATGCCGATGTGAAATATCGTTATACCCGAGACTTCCTCCTCATTCCGAGAGTGGATGAGTGGCGCTCTAAGACGTCCAATATAATTAATGGAATTTCAGTCATTGATTGATTTCATGAGCTATGACTAGAAAGAAAGACATTGTTGATTAGCCGTTAGTATTGTGGGGACATCATAAAATACTCTCACAGACCAGACCATGTGTTCCGCCTTCTTCTTGCTCGATCATAATCAAAGTGACATAAGTCACCTATTTATTAATTTCAGTACCTGACAGAATCTGAGGAACATGTGGTTAAAATTCTCTCGAGACATGCACGTTTGCACCCAAGTGTCCACCCACTGACGCTGGGAATCGGCTCAGGCACAACGAACACAGGAAAAGAGAGAAGACAAGTGAATACACAATATATGCGGTTCGTGAAAGTGGGATGCCTCATGTACGTCCACAGGTAAAGTAGTAGTGTCATGATATAAAAATTTGGTAGGGTTTCCTTTTATTCTTCTGATATTCCAAATCAAACAGAAAGTTCAGGTTGTAACAGTATTACAAACTTATATATTTTTATTTTTCCCAAATTTTAATATTACCTACAAGAGGAGTCACGCCGATCCCCAAAAACCAAAACGACTATCCCAAACTGCTCATCATTCTACTTAGCTGAAAAGAAAATTAGGAGGGATTGAGCTGCAGCTTAGCAGGTGCAAATTTTTAAAATAGAATAACATCATAATGTAATTTCTTGATAAATCACAAATGTTGCAAAATCATGTACAATACAAAATCATAATAAGAATAGCAATGAAAATGCTCGATTATACTACATATGCAATGCATATAATTAAACAATACAAACATTAGTCATGAGGTCGCACTCTTTTTACGACAGAATTATGACGGTATCGTGACCTTATGAAATGATCATTATCAATCTTCCTCCCATCTCCCACCCTATTCTTCTCTATTTTTGTGTTCGTCTTCTTCCTCTCTTTCTCTTGTTGCTTTCTGTGATGGTTTTGACGAAGATGATTGAATGTTTAAAAAAAATTACAAAATAAGTAGATATATATTAGGGGCTACGATGGGGTTGTCGGGTGGGGGAGTGAAATTGATAAAATATAAATTGGGTTCAAAAATTTGTAGTGGGCTAGAATGGGCTCAGTCCCTAAGATCTTGTAATCACAATTCTCTCCATTAATTAAAATTTCTTACCCAAAATTTCTTACATAACCTTTAAGAAATTAAGGAGATTTGGATATTTAATGTTAAGCATACTCAAGTTCCCAAAAACTCCATCTTAACTTTCATAAACCACCACGCTTCCGCTGCGCCACTCTGTTATCATTTTAATACTGCAATATTTCAATTATCGGTGCATATACTTATTGATAGACAGCTTGCACTTCTAAGGATACCCATATAGAAATATATATATTTATGGCATATGAACCTCCATCTCCTTGCTGTATATATAATAAGAGAAATTTAATCTAGATAACTTGATTGAGAACTAATATAAATATACTAGATGAGCCCATGGATCCGTAATAAACTACCATTAAATAATAAGACCAAGGAAAATAATCACTGCAATATTGTTGAATGTTGCTTCTACTGTATGCTATACTTGCCATTGATAGATATAAAATTCAAGAATAGGATCATCATTGGTAATAGACCGATCACCCCTACTATGAAGAATATCCATGCAATAACATCTCTGTCAAATACTTTCCCAAATGCTCCATGACGTAGCATAACCTTCCAACTTATTACAAATGTAAAAGGAATCAATCTTGGGAATAATCCATCAACTGTCGATAACTGTAGAAGAAGATCTCATACATGAATTAGTCATTGAATCACACATGTCCTTCATGCAATTCTCCAACAAAATAGTGCAGCTCGACTGAACTAACAGCATAAGACTCTTGCTTGTACTTCTATTCTGAGTATAAGAGAACCCACTCTTGTTATAGATGCAATCATGATAACCTCTTAAGAATTCTAACAGTAAGTATAGATGTTATTGCAAATATAGGGAAAGACCATGGATACAGAAAGCCACTAACTAAATTAATTTGGCATTTCATTGCTCCAAAAATCTGCTTGAGAAGCCATAGAATTGAATTTGATAATTGTGATTCCTATGGGAACTCAAGTTGCCTTTGAATTCTTCATATCCATAAACTATGTCTCATGTGCAAAAAGAAATCATGCCAAATTTCTAGAACACTAGAGAACTTCTAGTCAATGGACACGTATGGTGTGCAACACCACTATTCATATCTTAATAACAAATTAATTTCTTATTTTCACATATTTTATTTCATTAGAATAGTAATCGATATAATTATAATTTTATTCCATTGTTCTTATAACTCAAGGAGCTTGTTCCACCATGTGTCATGTATCAAATTCTACAGTGCTAAAATAAGAGGAAACCGAGTTATCAATAATTACTTTAGTGTTTCTACCACTTATCATCTTAAAATTTTTATAGTCCATATTCTCATGAGTATATTCCATAACTCTTACAAACTTAAGAAAGTTAATTCATCATACAATTGTTCTATGTTAACTGTCACATTTCACTTGTCTCATAAACTAAATGATTAATAAGAACCCAACTTACAAATAAATACCATTGTATTGCTAATAATTAATTTCAGTAAAGATAAGTAATTAGAGACAATTTCAATCAGCCAATATTGTAAGTTTGCTAAGTATACCCTGAACATCCTCTCATTTCATCCCATCTTCATTGAATAATAATTAAAAATCGAACCACTAACAAATATTTTTTTTGCAATCGTTATCAGCTTTTTTAATAAAGGTAAAAATAATTTAAGACAATTTAGTCAAGGAACTATAATTTTTTTTCCTTCGCTCTCTTTTTTTTTTCTTTTTATAAATACTTACTAAATAATTTAAGGAACAAGTTTTTCAATATACATCATCAACCCAATTCCTCAACTAACCTAAAACATTGTAACATTGTATACAATCAATCCTTAGTATAACCAAACAACTCACTTTAATCAACTTCCACTTCAATAAAGATTCACTAGTAGAATATAATTCACTCACGATATAGAATCTTACGTCTATTCACCATAATAGTAATATAAATCCTAGCTCAAAACTATCAAACTCTATATCCTATGCTCTGATAAGGAGCAATGGTATTCATTATGATCATTAAAAATGGTGGAATACGAGAAGTAGAACTTGAAACCCTAACTCAAGAAGAGAATCCACCTGCCTTTCTTACCTTAAAAAAGACTTAAATCGCATTTCAGAAAAATTTCTCATTTTTGATCGTACAAAGATTTAACTGGGTTCGGATTTTACATCGGAAATTCTAGATTTAGCTGCTGAGCGGATCACACATACTGTTAGGACCTAAAGTTTTAATATTTCAACTTCAGGTCCAATAGAAGATGGAACTCATCATTTCCTAATTGAGATACGAGAATGGGCTTAGGCCATCAAAGATGGGCCATTTAACTTATGAGTCCATTGAGGTGTTAGGCCATGAATTTGGAATGATCCATGAAGGGCCCAATTTCCCGAACGACTTGGAATTTGAAAAGTTTTAACTGACTCATCTAGATCCCCTGTTGGATTTTTATAGTAATTTAGCTGCCAGCATATGTTTTCTTGGTTGGATTTATTTGTGCAAGACAATATATGTGTTTCGGGACAGCACTGGAGTGTCATATGTACTAGGAGACTCATCGGTGTTTTCATCATTGAGCATCAATGGGAGAGTACAAGATGGGGTAATACAATAAGCACACAGTCAACTTTCAATGCCCACAACGTATATGGATCCTTATTTTTCTCTACATATAATATCTTAAATATATTGACATATAATCTTTACAAAAAATAGAATTATCAAATTTAGAAAAATAAAGAAATAAAATCAGGTGCGACCATATCCAAAATTTAAGACTCACTCAACAAATCTCCACTTTATCTTAAACTCTCCAAAACTCAATCCGATAAATAATGCAAATGACCAATAACCTTTTTCTTTTGGTGTACAAATAGGTATATGAATCTAAAAGGGAATAAAGAGACAGAATAAAAATGGAATAAAGGGACACGGTTAGTTCCACTAGTGAATTGAATTCAAACTTTTTAGTCTTGGGTCGTGAAGGTCTCTTCACCGTGTCTCTACGGTAATACAAATCAATTGAATTCATTTTTTTTTAATTTTTGTAAGAGCTAAAAGTTAAAAAAAAATCTAAAAATACTTCAATTCTATTGATTGTGTCAACATGCAGAAGCAATATGCATCAATCATAACAACCATTCCATGCAATTCAAATGCCCTTTTCCGGTCTTACTTCTATTCTCACATTCTTTTTATCATATCAAGAATCTATCCAGGGAGTTTATCAAGAAAGAATCTATTTAGGGAGAGAAGTATGTACTAAATCCTCTCTCTGTCAGGAACCGAGTTCAGGTCGCAGTTCTTGGAGGGATTGGCCCCAGTCTCCATTTCAGGCTCGACATAGGTGACCTTGACATCTTTCCGGAAAGTCAGGTAGATCACAGCAAGGACGTAGACTGCCATGAGAGGAAAAACGATTACCCCAATAAAGCCATTTGCGACTTTCGGGAGATCGTTCCCAATCAGCCAGTGTACGAATCCCGTGCTCAGATAGTAGATGTTGATTCCGATGATTCCCGCGCCGAGAATCCACGAGACAACGATCACCTAGTGTAACAAAACACAGTCCCACGATGTCAGTGATCATATGTTTTCGGGCCACGCATTAGCCTTGTCCGAATTCATTAAAGCACAAATAGCAGGAACATTTTTCATTGTCAAGATCTTAGTAGGGGTCTTAACGGCTACTTACATAAAAAGAGTTCTTGTACGGCCCCATCTTCGTCGTGCTGCTGCTGAACTTAAGGAGCGGAATGAGAGCAAATGGAAGCTCAAACGAGAGAATCATCTGCAGAAATGAAATCAACAAAATACCAGACCAAACTTTTACGAACACGTTTGATAATGTAAATTAAGTACCGATGCAATGATTATGAGCCTGCCCGCCCCGGAAGATCCTCCGATAATCGAAACGATCAAACTCGGGGTGATTGCAATGCACCTTGTCACGAGGTTCCTCAACCATTTCTTCATTTTAAGATCCAAGAAACCCTAGAAAATCATCACAGTTAGTCTACATCCAATGCTTGAAAATAGCTCGGTTTCATTTAAAAAATGAACGTTTGTTCAACTTTTTCTTTTTCTTAATCTGGAAAGGGGACAACAGCAGCGTCAATCCCGCCACTTCCGCTATTTAATGTTCAAACTTTCGTAATCAACTGCAAACACAGCCGGTCAACTAAAAAACTGGCATTCGGCACTGGCCTATCGATGTGGTACAATCAAGGGTCTGATATAATTCAAGAAGTCGGTATTCTCAAACTGCAAGTCCAAAGAGCAAACTTCCACCAAATGTTTTTAATACATAATACATAGCAGGGATTCAAAACTGAAACTTTGACCCAACAAATCACAATGGAGTAAGTTTTGAACAGCTAACCTCCATGATAAATTGTCCTGCATAGGTACCGGAGATGGTGGAGCTTTGCCCAGAAGCAAGTAGCGCAATGGCATAAATTGTCGAACTAGAACGTCCCAAGACATTCTGCAAACACAATTTCGGTATTAGATTATTCAGCGTGGCTGTACTGATCTTAGTTTTTCTTTTTCTTTTTCTTTTTTTTTTTGAAAAAATGAACATTCTGCAAGCGGAACCTTAAGGAGGAAAGAAGCTGAATGAAGAGTTAGATCACTGCATCTCTCGGCATCGTCCCTCGAGATATTCTCGGAATAGCAAACTGTTCCGGTCACAGAGACGATGGCTACATTAATCAAGAATGCCACAAACAGAGCCAATCCGCTCTCCATGACGAAATACCGACAAGCATCCTGCAAAAAACCAATAAAATTTTTATCCTTTGCATATTCAGCCTGCAAACTTGTTCACTAACATAGCAGGATCCCGTCCAAGCTTACATTTATGCCGTGGACCGACCTTGGAACCTTACGGGAGAGAACGAGAGCCGAGTGGAGGAAAAGGTTGTGCCTGTTGATAAATGGAAATGGAAGGAAATTACTTTCTCACAACCAGTAAGCAATCTTTCAACAGGAAAAATGTAACTATTGGATTTTGGGTAGAGAAACAAAGAACAATGGAGTCAAGAATCGGGATCTGTACGGCATGATGAGTGCACCCAGAAGAGCGATCGCATCACCGGTTGCTTCTTTTCCGGCGAGCTTAGGGATGAACATTCCCTTGATCACCTCGGTGGCTGGAGGCTTTACGTAGCTGAGTTCGGCAAAGAAGCAAGCAGCCATTATGAGGACCAACACTGATATGAGCAATTCCAGCTTTCGTATCTACAGACAGAAATAAAGCAGAAAAGCGTGGACAACCCTCGTGAGAATTCTATTATGCTTAAGAATGTTTGTTTCTACATCTTGGATGTTTTTTTTTTTAAACATGTATTATATGATATTTAAATTCGACTTAACTTCAAGTAAAACCTATACGGTTAAAAGCATCGTTAAACATCGACAATATACAGTTACTCTCTCAAAAAAAACAGACATCATCTGACCAATCTTTCGTTGGAGCTCTTGGAGCAAATTAAGCACAAGCATTTCGTTTATTAAGTCATCGAATAATTAGAAATTTATTAAAAATATTGCAATTGGTGCATGGGAATCCGGACGGACGGACACTTTAGGAAAAATTATAACGTCTATGCCTGTATACTATCATTGTTACTATGAAATATTCTGAGAGATTTTGTACACTATAATTGTCATTTATCATAAATAAACAATAAATTATTATGCAGGGGGAAATGGGGATTGAGCACAATGGTACCACTATTGACCCAGGAGAAAGTCTTTTATGACATCTGCGGTAGTACCAACTAATAATATATAATAATTTTTTTGATTTTTTTATAAAATTAAAAAAAAACTCTAAAAATAACTGATTCTGATTGACTTATATCACTGTTTAGAGATCAAGAGGCACATGGTTCAACTCTCACTGTTAGGACTCCACGCGCACAAGAGATTCTTATCCGAGCTCACCTCACAATATCATCCGTGAAATCAACCGACTAATATTTAAATATCTTTATAAAATATCACATCACCTAAAAATTTCTTTTATATTCCATTTTATTCTCTCTTCCTTCTATCCCTTTCTAAATATATTTACTTTCTTTATACATGAAAAAAAAGATCATCGAGGGGAGATCCGGAAATAATTAAATAATAAATAAAATAATTTATACCCCATATCTCTGCAGGCTAAGCAGCAAAAGGGTACTGAGACCAGTGAGGAGAACTCCGGCCCACAACGGGATAGAGAACAGTATGTTGAGCGCAAATGCTGTCCCGATCACTGTTAACATGACAAAGCAAAAACAGAACACAGAATTTTAACGACAGGAACCACGGTAGGGTATGCATGGCTCAGCATTTTTCATTTTGGTCCGCAGATCAATCTTTCAGATGGCAGCCTCTATATATTCTTTTTCTTTTTCTTTTTTCCTGTGAAGGATGCTGAATGTAGTATTTTTTTTTAATCTGTGCAGCTTGTATTCAGAAATTTAACGGGCCAGATAGGCTCACTGAGTCCAATGAAGCAAAACAAAAGAACTTTGTTTGAAGAAATACAAAAGTGTTTTAGCAATGAAAGTCAAGGAGAAGTGCACCTTCAGGTATGTCGGCAGCAATAACAGCAACCTCCGCCAGCAGCCACAGGCAGTACTTCACTACTGTCGGATACTCATACTTGCACAGCTCCGACAAGTGCTTTCCTGAATATTTGTACGCATTAAAAGCACATATGTTAATCCAATCCAAGGATGGCTCGGTCAGCCGAAACTTTTCTATGTTTCAAAAAGAAAACAAAGGAAGGACCCAGTTCTGAGATTCCGAAAATGAAATATGGAGTTTGTAGGAGTTCGTATTACCAGTGCACACTCCAATATTCGCAGCGAGTGACTGGATGATGAGGGCAAAAACCAGCCCGATTAGAATAATCCAGAGAAGCTGTAAAATGAATGGAGGGATGCTGAATGAGTAGTAAGCGGAGGTTGATATAAATTGAACATTTGATGAGTACATGACTAACAGCAGTCTAATATTGGCTTGAGGCTCTTACATCATATCTGTGATCGGCGCCAGCTTGGAGATCAGTTTCCACTGCAGGAGAGTTCAAGAAAAGGGACGTAATTAATGGACGAACCCCATGGCAATGCTAAACAAAGTTTGTTCATCAAGGTTGAGAAAAGGATTTGAATCGCGATTCTGGATCACGGAGCAATCGTGTCATGGTTATCATGGCTTTGGATTGTTGCAGCCCAATTTTTTTTTTTTTTTTTTGTGCGTAGAAAATGACTGAAGGCCATAAGAAAATTACTACTTCGAATTAAGGACCCTCCTGGAACACACAGCACAACTCACACGCTTCAATTTATATTATATTAGGTAAATGACACTTTTGTCTCTCAACATTCTACCTTTTTACTATTTGTTCTAAACATTTGTTCTTGGTCATTCACGTCTACAACCTTTTTAAATTTTTGCCACTTTGATCCCTTCATTACTTTTTTTCATAAAAAAAAGCTTCTCATCCAAAAAAATGATTTTTAATATAAATACTTATGAAAATTAAAAAACTAGAAAAATTAATGAAAAATAAGGAGTATGTTGTGGTCTTCCCTGACTAAGGAATTGCTGGTTTCTAACAAGTGTCTCAAAAGACTCATTCTTCTTAAAATGAGTTACAAGTTTATAATGCATCAATTTTGGAGGGATGTGGCCACCGGGGAAGCTCTAGCAATATTTTTCATTTTTATTTACTATTTTCCTTATATTTTTATTTTTTAAAAAAATATTTTTGATGAAAATATAATTTTTAGTTGGAATATTCTTTTTTGGGTAGAATATACTTTTGTATGGAAAAGTACTAATATGATGAAAGTGGTAAAAATTCAAAAAATTAAGGATGTAAATAACAGAAAATAAAAGTTTAAGACGAAAATGATAAAAGTGCAAAAAGTCAAGAATCAAAAGTGTCATTTTTCCTATTATATTCAATTACAATGCATTTAAATGCGTGAAAAATAGGAATGACAGTGAAAAAAAAAAAAAAGAATAATGGTCTTAACGGCTCTTAAGATTTTAAGGTTGTTACGGCCGTGACATGCAATGATCTTTTTCCTATCAGTCCATGACGGTATCAGCTCACATGGATTTGTAAAACCATGGTTGAGATGTTACACGAAAGTTGGATTGTCGGAGTAACTATGAATAAGTTTCAGTTGTCGAATTCGATTTTTGTCAATAAAAATTGAAAATGCTTTGTTGAGAATGAGAGAAAAGGGTATTTGGCTTACAGTTTCCTGGATCAAGATAGGCCAGAGAAACAAGGAATCCCGGGCCGACAAACGACAGAAACTTCCTCCATCCTGGTTTCTGTTAACAGCAGAATGATGAAAATCAGGTTAAAAAAAAGGAGAAAAAAAAAATGCTGGAGAAATACTGTGTAAAGATATCTTCCATTCAACCGCATAGGTGGTAAGGTGGTTATTTGAGTTTATAAACATCGGGTCCCCAAATGTCAAGAGACATACGGTCACACGTCGGTCACACGTATTATCTGTGCAAGTTGTCCAAGAGCAATTCAGAATTAAGCAAATCAAAAAGGAAGATCTTCTGATGAACCTGAGGGTTTGTTTTCGATCGTATTATATCAAATTTCATCTCATGGCCTCAATTCAAATCGGTTTTCATCAATGGCCGGAGGCAATCCTAACTCGTTTCCACATTAACTCATCTGTGCGCACCGTGGGAGAAACGATAAATCTAACAACTTATTCAGCCGAACAGCACTCACTTTTCGAGATTGGAAGTTCTTTCGCATCCTTAGGGTCGAAGTGATTTACCGTGGCACCGTCCGATGTGTCTAGGAATGGCGGAGTCGTCCCCTCAACATTAACGGCGGCAATCCTTCTGCTTCCTCCTTCCCGGGCTGGTTGAGTGATGTTGCTCATCTTCTGTTCCTCCATGGTTTTGTAATTCTCTCAGGTAAGCTCTCCCAGGTAAGTGTGAGTATTTGGTGCAATTCTAATCAAATTTTTATGTCGAAAAGTGATTTACAGTTTACATAATGTCTTAATCATTATCATAGAAGAAGTTCAATTTCACCTTTGATACTTAAAAAATAAATAAATAACAAAATAAATTTATAATAAGGAAAGAAATTCACTTTTAGTCTCAACCTTTTCTTCAATTATTGTTTTTATTGGTAAATCCTTTTATGGGCAGATTTGTTTCTCAATATTTTTATAAGAGTGCACTTTTTATTTTTTAATATTAAAAATAGAGATTAAACGACAATTAGATAATAAAATAATGAAATAGATTAAAAAAAAAAAAAAAGAGATAAGGTGGCAACTCTGATGCCATTTCTTCCTTTCGAGGCTGCTGGTTGTCGGTTGAGGCAACCCGCAGGGATTGTCAGCCCTATTGGTTAGGGATTGTCATAAGAAAGGTTCTCTTCACGATCGCCACGGACTCTATAGGGGAGAGTTGCAGATGGTGAGGTCAGTCCCACATTCTCCAATTAAAGAATTTCAGTTTCTTACAAGCAGTAACCCCTCTCTCGGAGGTGAGAGACACCCTAAAGAGAATGTACGATTACCAGCAAGTCCCTCCATTTATTTCTTTTTTTCATTATTTTATTATTATATTTGTAATTTAATAAATGGTTAAGTCATATAAAAAAAGCACATTATTTTTGAGTTTTCATAAAAAAAAAGTCAGACCATTCAAATTTTAAAAGAAAACACAACATTTTAGATTTTGAGTTTTTCCCCAAAATAATCTTGTTTTTCAAAATATTTTTCAATCTAGTCTTCTTTAGAAAATATTTCCCAAACTAGTCTTCTAAGTAATGATGTGGCAAAAATATGTTGATATGGCAAAAATATGTGTTGACGTGGCAAAAAAAATGTTGATGTGGCAAAAAAAGTGTCCACATAGTAAAAATTATATTTAATTTTTTACATTTATTTTAAGTCACTCTTTATATGTCTTCAACTAATTTATAGGATTTACCGTAAATTATATTTAAGGCCCCATAAATATTATATAATATTAGTATTTTCTTGTAACCAAACTTAAATAGCTCAAATTTTGATCGAATTTGCAGATTTCACTGAAACTAACAAAGTTCATAATAATACACTTCTTATTGCACAAGGATATTATCGAATTGAATCAAAAAAATTTTCAAATCTTAAAACTTATGTGTCTTTTAACTAAATGGCACTTTTAACTTATGTATTATCAAATTGAAAACTTTTTTTAGTTCAATTCGATAATATCCTTGTGCAATAAGAAGTGTATTATTATGAATTTTATTGGTTTTAGTAAAAATTTGAAAATTGGATCAAAATTTGAACTATTTAAGTTTGGTTATAAGAAAATATTAATATTATATGATATTTATCGGATCTTAAATATAATTTACGATAAATTCTATAAATTAGTTGAAGATGCATAAATAGTAATTTGAAATGAATGTAAAAAATTAAATATAATTTTTGCTGTATAAACATTTTTTTGCCACATCAACCCATATTTTTGCCACATCATCACTTAGAAGATTAGTTTCAGAAATATTTTTAAGAGAAGATTAGATTGAAAAATATTTTAAAAAATAAGACTATTACAGAAGCTCTTAGATTTTTCCTAAATTAAGTTGAAATCATTAACGACAACGTTAACTGTTGACATGACATGCCTTACATGGCATATTACTCCACATGTCATCCAGTAATGGGCTGACACTATAAACATAAATTATAAAAAATTAAAACAAAAGAAAAATGAAAGGGACAGGGCTTACAGGTTTAAGGGGCAATCAACCTTGCTGAGGCCACCGGTTACCTATACTCCCTTTCATTTTTTTTGTTTTTATTTTTTGATTTTTATTTTGTAACATTTTCAACTAATTATAGGATTACATTTGGTATTTTATGCCATGTAGGACGGGTCTTGTCAACCTTTAAAGGTGGAGTTAATGGTTCATCTCAACTTAGAAAAATTTTTAACGATTTGATTTGATTTGAAACAAATTTGAAATTTGGTATTTTTTTATTTCAAAATTGAAATATTTTTTTATTTAGAAAACTCGCAAACCTCGTGCATTTTTACATAATTTACCGTTTAATAACTATTTTTAGTATTGAAAAATGAATAAATCAAAAGTGTACTTTCATAAAAAAAAGTCGAACACTAAATTTGTCCTAAAAAACAATTTAGTCCAAAAAATAAGGGAAAAAAAGATTAATGACTAAAAGTGAATTTTTTGTTTCCCGATTTAATAACATAGGATGAGGCGATCCAACTTCACCGCAAATCTACAGCTCCATAGATATTTTCTGTGGCTAAGCCGCAAGTGCGAGTGAACGAATTTGTGCGTGGAAGCATGAGTTTTTGATAGGTGTACGATTGGTGAGAGAAATTTGCGTGTGTTGTGATTGTACAAAGTGTTTGGCCAAGGAATGTTTGATAAAATTCTTATCTAATTATCTCCATATAATTTTAAATATCATGAGACAACAAAATCCCAATTAGCACTAGTAATACCAACGTCTCTGGTAGCAAAGCCAGGCTCCTCATCAACTTAAATACCCATGACATCGTTTAGCAATGATATGGCATTCAATTACTCTAAATAAGATATTTCGGCCTTTATTTGGATGATTTGTGGAAACTTGTGGAGAATGGATATGGAACTGCAAGTTCAAGTTAGCTATGAAGTATTATCTTTCATTTGTTTGGAAGGCTATTAAATCAACTTTTTCTGAAGTCATTGTGCATTGTGGCAAAAAAAATATGGGAAATAAAAAACAATTTGGAGGTATAAAATAGTAATCTGCATCAAACTACAGAATTTACAAAGAAATTTCGATAACTTAGCCATGAAGGAAGGTGAATAAGTATAAGAATTTTACTTGAGAGTTTCCATAATTTATAAATCAAATTTGAAATTCATAAAGATACCATAGAAGCCAATAAGATTGCCCAAAAAATTCTAAGAAACATGCCACCCAGATTCGAGCATATTGTTGCTACCATCAAAGTTTCAAAATATTTGAGAAAGTTATATTAGCCAAGTGGTACTGCCCTCGACCTGTACCCAAGAGGTCATGAGTTCAAACATCATTGATGAGAGACTTTTCATACTCTTTATTCCCTCTTCCTTTTATACTGTTTTAGATCTATGTGCCCCATTGCACAAAAAAATTGTTTCAAAAATATTTGCCAACTTTCTAGTGAGAAGAGAATTAGCGAGTATTCGTCTCTAAAACTTGGACCAAGCCTTCCATTTAAAGGCAACTATTTGCAGTAAAAAAAAAATGAAGATGTTGGTAGTCAAGTAGGTAAACCAAATAGCTTCGCTTAAAAGTAAGACTCGGGTAACAAAGGAAATGAAAGCATAGTGTAAGGTAGAAGACTCAATCTTTCAAAGAGAAACTCTGATGAATTTCAAGATTCAACATGCAGAATATGTACAGAATCAGAACATGAAATAAAGGTATGTCAATTCAAGGTAATCATGAAGTAAATTATACATAAGGAATAGCGATGATGAAAATGTATTTTATAACTCTTTGGATGCTAAACAGAATCTAGAAATTATTTGATATATTGACAATGGTTGCAACAACCACATGCTAGAAATAAACACACTCTAGAGATTAGATGTAAATTTCATTTCTGAAAGCAAGTTTTCAGATAAAATTATATAAGATAGCATAAAAAGCAACAATGACCATCAATGTGAGAACAGATAACTCTATCGAGGATATCTTATTTATATCTAACTTGTAAATTTATCTAGCATTGCTTAGATGTTGGATAAAGGATACAAGTTCAATTTGCACAATGGTTACAATGTCATTATTGATAAGTAGAAAATTAAATAAGGTCTTTCTTTTAAGCATACCTCTAAATGAGAACTTATTAATGGTCAGTCGGAGATGGTAGCAAGATCTCAGTTTGGTGGTCGGAACTAGTGGCCCTCGTGAATTATTGCATAGAGATATAGACTGCTTTCATTCAGTAGGGCCTCGGACAACTCTCACCACAATGTTTAAAAATGGCGTATGGGTGTGGCTGAGAAGTTCTGACCCACAAGCAAGGATCATAACAGCCTTAGTTGATTTGAAAATTACTAGAGCTCCTACGGACACTAGCTATTGGGGGAATCTCCCTAAGTTCACTTTGAAGAGAGCATGGGAAGACCTATGGCCTCGGACACAAACAATATGGCTCTCAGGACATGTTCTAAAATATTCGTTCATCTATTGGCTAGCTCTCCATGATAGACTCCCCACAAAGCAATGGTTAGCTACATGGACAAATTTATCTTCCCCAACTTGTGTTCTCTGCAAAGAGGAGATGGAGATTACCATGCACTTTTTTTTTTCCTTGCTGGCTCACCCGCACAATCTCGGAGAGCGCTTTGAGACACCTCCAAATCCCACACTTGGCTAGGCCATGGGATATTGAGGTGAGACATGCCATTTTTTTCAGTAAGGGAAATAATTTTGACTAACTGGTTTATAGATTATTGTGGATTGGGTATATTTATTTTGTGTAGATCGAGATAAATGATAGAATTTTTAGAAATGCCCACCATACCACATCTCATCTACTAGAGAGCCTTTTGTACATCGTCAAACTTTGAATTGTTTCACTCCCTATATTAGAGAGCAAATTAAAAATAGTAGCACGATTGCTAGGGTGTTGAGTATTCTAACTCAAGTATAAACTTGATGTATAGCTCTTGACTATTTCAATGAAATTATAGAATTATATAAAAAAATGAATTGATACTTGAATTATAAATATTTGTAGCTACTGAAGAAAAGAAACATGGTGGTTGGAAATGCATCAATTTCCATTCGTAAGACATTCTAGAGAGCAAGAGCACCAATTGGGTTATTACCTCTAGAAATTTTTAGACCCATAAGAAAGCATCACTTGGAGAAAACATGTGTTTTATATTGTTGATTGATGATTATATAAGCATGGTATGGATATATCTCTTTGAAGAAAGTACTTATTTTCTATTTTTCTTATAATATAAGCCGTAAGAAAAAGACAAGGGGACAAGAAGTTGAAAACTTTTAAAATAGTTCATGTTGATGAGTTCACAATCCATCAAAAGTTGATTTTTCAAAAGATACGACAAGCACATAATAGCAGGTATTTCAATTAATTGACCGTGGAACTATGCTTTGAAGATACAAATTTTGAAGACTCAACAATAAATATCATTATGAAATCAAGCTCCAAGAGTGCTAGCTCCTGATGAGATCAAATGTCAACTAAAGAAACTGGTGAATTCTTTGTAAAAGAGGCATACCTGTTTAACAAGAGAAGCAAATTCCAAAACAATATTCGAACCAAACTATTGGAAAGTGTTATGATGAGCTCAAAATTCACGAAATATTCAAGCTATTGCTCTTAAAATTAATGTGGAATGGACTGCTAGTCAATATTATTTTCGAGCAAAGACCAAACAAAGAAGCATCAACTTGTTACCTCTGTCATAGCAGAATGAGATGTTGGAACATATATTGCTATAACTCCCCTTCTCACGATTCATATAGGCTAGCCTCAAATGGCCCTTTTTAGATTGACAATGAAGCAAATGTTACAATTATAGATTGGGTTAAAGTGATTATGGGTGTTGATGCTTCCTTGAAAATTCCAATAGATTCTCAACATGGCTTCTTTTATAGGTAGTAATCCTCCTCGACCATATTTTGTAGTTAAGAAACTCTAATCGACATCTGCTGTAAAATCCAATTCCTATATTTACAGCATTCTGCATTAACAAGAGATTACAAACAAAAAGCAGAATCATCTAAAGTACTAGATCTTTAAATGTCTACCTTTTTTTTATGCAACAGTTTTCCCATCAAATACTTTGATTAGTGTCGTATACATAAATAGTTAAGAAATTCTAATCGATGCTTGGTCTTCTCACTTCTCAAGAAGCACAACCGTAGAAGGAGTAGCATCAATAGCTTTGGAAGCCACTCTATTATTTTCAAGGACACTAAACATCTACTATTGAAAGGAGATGCCAAGATATATTTGAGGAACTTATTTCGAATGAGTCGCCTTAGGGGACTGTAATATAAGGAATAGTTTACAGGGCCCAAAGCCCATTTCATTTCCTCTTATCTTGGTTTGTAAAGAATGTACTTAGGACAAACAATTTCATAACCCATAATTTAGACTAATGGGTAGCTTGCACTCAGTTTATAGAGCGCATTCCTATCACCCCTCTTTCTCCATGGGTTTTGCCGATGGAAGAGGAGAAGGAATAGACCTAAGACCTGAGCATCCCCTTACTTTTGGTTAGTAAATATAATCATTAACCCTTCAAGAAAAAAAAGTACAGCTTAAAACAAAAATAAACATCACAGTATTATAAAAGAAAATATAAAATCATATGATTTTTAATTTATTCCCCTTTGAAAAAGCCCATTCAGGAACAAGAAAATGACATCGTGATTTGGATTAGATCTCGATGAAACAATACATCAATGAGAAGTTAGTTCGATAAGTTTAATGGATTTTTTTTATAGGGAAAGAGTACAAAACCCATCTTTCTTGAAAAGGGGAAGAAAATCGTTAATAAATTCGAAAATGAAATTAGAAAGGTGTCCCGCTATGAAAAAAAAAGAAAGAGGGCTGGAATCTACACATTGATTCTTTTTTTCGCAATTTTTGTTGAACCGTATGCATCAAAAGGTGCATGTACGGCTCTTAAGGGATACAAATTTTATCCTAATCAACTGACTTTATCGAGAAAGATTACTTTTTTAAGGCTGTCTAAACTACTACTAATTATATTTTCACCGATCATCATATGTTATTGCAGACATACTCTTATTCCATTACCAAGAACTTTGACTTTAATTAGGATGGTCTTAAACTTTTAATTCTTCTCCATAGCTATCATGCTATTTTTTTTTATTACCTCTGTTAACAAAAGCATTAAATTGACAAATTTGCTCATCTTGGATGTTCAAATAAATGACCATTTAATACATAAATTTTGTGTCATTTTTCAATTTTATTACAAACTTTCACTTTTGATTCTTTTTTTAAAGTGGCACATAGCTCAACTTTTACTTTTGATTAAAATATTTAGGAATTAATAAATTTAGCCTCAAATATGCATTACATTCTTTCATTTTTTTTTGGTCGCCAGCCACGGTATCCAAGCAGGCCCCACCAGCGGTGAGATGGCATCTTTCAGCCAACCATACTTGACTAATCCGTTGGTCGCCCCAGGTCGCACGCCTGGCAATGGCGGGTGAGGCTCCCAAGGGGGGTGTCTGCGTACGTGAGGAGTCGAGACCTCTTTAAGCAGCACCGAGCTACTTACCACTCGGCCCAACCGCCTTGGTTACATTCTTTCATTATTCTCAAGTGAAATATCTTATGGGTACTTATAATTCCTTTTTTTGGCCCAAGAATGCAGAAGAAACACCATCCATTACGTTGGGCACATAAAATTCTCAATGAAATTGGGATTTGCAAAGGACTTCTTGAAGGCAAGTTCGTTGTTCGCAGGATCGGCGGAAACACGAAATTCCTGACATTTATTTTATTTTTTATTTTTTAGTTTACCAACAGATTTACCGACGGATATTTCATCGATATAGAGCAGGAAAACGCCCGCTAAGCATTTTCAAATACCGACGGATTTACGGACGGATAGTCCAACGGTAGTTAGCGGGAGAAATCGCACCAACTAATGCCGACAAAATTACCGACGGAATATCTGTCAAAAATTACTGATGGACATTACTGACGGAATAATCCATTGGTGAATCTCCAGCTGCCTTCCCGCCATGACATACCGACGAATTTACCTACGAAATATAATATGTCAATGAATTACTAATAGATAATCCGTCGGTAAGCTACGTGGATAATTGCTACGGATTATCCGTTGGAAATCCATTGCAAATTCCTACGGAATGTATTCCATCGGTAATAGAGAACCTAACGGAATTTTTTTTTGGAGCATACTACATTGTATCTGAAACCCAGTAAACTCTGATTAATTCAAATTCAAGCAAGGTTGGCCCACTATGAGTAAACTTTCTCTACATAAATTTTTTATATTCATAAAACTCGAATTTGATATATTATTTAAGAGAATAAAATATCTCACTATCTCAACCTCTTTGACGAAAAGAACTGAAACTTACTCTCTTTTTTTTTTGTATAAAGTGGTGCATAAGCCTAAAAAATTATAAGGAAAAATGGGATAGAGGGGCACAAGAACTCTCACTAGAGGTTATGGGGCGAAACGGTATTAACTATATCAAACTCTTTTTATCAAAACTTAGGTGATTTTTCTTGCTAGAAAGTAAAGGTAAGACTAGATACATGGAAAAAAAAAAGAGAGAGAGAAAGAAAATGCAAACCGTGTATATTTTGGTGTTATTTGCCCTTCAATAACTACTTATGGTTACATTCATTTCGTATAGGGTATTGCTGATCCACTGTCCGTATATGAGTATAGTTCAAATATCTACCGTCGATAAATTATTTTTTTATTTTCATGTGGGTGTCTAGGAAATAATCTGACATAAAGAAATGTCGTTTTTCAGACGTCAACTTTGTATCATTATGATACTTTAATTTTGTGAGATTCTCAAGTATTCCATGGATATAGAGTAGAGATCTTCAATTTTTTTTTTTGTTAATTAAGCAGAAGTACAGTAATAATTCCACCTTACTCTATAATGTTCAACTGCGAACACATCAAATGAATTGAATAACTAATATTAGTACTGGTCCTGTCAGTATAACGCCATCAAGTCTAGCATAGGTCAAAAAGCTGGTGTCTACCAAAGTATAGGCCTAAGAATCCGGTCTAACAATTTTACTTAAAATGCGATTCTAACATATGACCTCGATATTATCGAACTATATGAGAATGAGTTTTGGGCCACTACTGTCAAGAAAAGAAAAGAACTAATATTTCATATTTCCGGCCCAACAAATCCACTCGACCATGTCCTAATTTGGGAGACTGACTATTTTCTTTCATACCTCGTACTGTAGAACTTAGTTGTTCTTCTTTTTGGTTGGTTATGTCATGTCACGGTTCAATCAAGCGTATCAAACTGGCAATTGATGTTATCCAGGATGTCGATGAAATAGCATCTGATAACAACTTAATTACTTAAAAAATTAGTTTAAAATTAAGTGAGAAATAATAATTCATACAATTACCTAATAAGATTCACCTTTTAAATTCTATTATGATATCAGAGTGGATGTTCGATTCATTGCCTAACCTATGATTCAAAACATACATTGCTTGTAGTCGAGTTGAAACATCTAAATGATGGTATGACAAAGATTCAAGTGATTGTGAATGAAGTTGTAATCTATTCCTAATGAAGCTCGTTGCAGCCGTGGATAGACTGGAAATTTGCATTAGAGCACAACACCTTTTTGACTTTCAATTCTTCGTGTTCGTGAACTTGTTCGTGAACTTGAGATGGATCAATGGGTCATCAGCAATTAGCGCATCTGAATCACAATTCCTCACTAGCTTGCACGTGAATGGCTTCTATCAAGGTGCGAAGGGATTCAGTACTCCATGTCCCATTCTTCTTCAATGCCTTGCCTTCTTGTGCTGTAGCCTCCTGTCAACAAGTGCTATCTAATATTCAAAATTTACAGGTAACAGGGTAAGTATAAAGGAGTCTTCAAACATGAAAAGTTGTCAACATTGGACAAGACCATAAGTTTTATGGAAATGCAATCCATCGGCATGTTTTGGACTGGACTGGACATTCTACGCAATGCTGTTACAAAATTGATTTCAGTACCTAAAGAGTCCCAACAGAATGTGCTCACCTAGCCAAGATGAGAACCGAACCTCTTAGGTGTTGTTGACGCCAGTTGCTGAGGAGAAAAGGTATACAGCAACCCAGCAAACAATCAGCCAGCCCTGCAAATTAGATACTTACTTCTCTTTGGGTATAAATGCATCCTTCACTTTCCATTTGAGTATACAACAGGAAACTACTAGCCTGAGATGTAGGACAAATAGATTTACATCTCCATCTTCGGGTTATCATATGCTCGACTTATCTCTGCAGTAACTCATATATTCTTTTAAATATTAATATAGTCAGTTTATACATACCCTCTATCTGGTGCACCACTCCAATTCTGTAGGAGCTGAACTGACTTAGGCCATGACACACAGGATCTGCACACGACAGAGAGCTGAAGTCAGAGACTTCCCTCCAATGTTAAGTAAACATGAGCACAGACAGAAACAGAGAATTGACGATTCACAAACAAGAATGCACCATAAGAATTTGTCAAATGAATGTTTTGCTCTCCATGTTCGGGTTCGCATGAGAGATCTGTAGTTGCTAACTCCAAACATCACAACTTCCCAACTTCCCTTAACAATAATTAAGGCCTGAACTTTCTAACTCAACATACACACCCGAGTTCAACCATTACGCGGGCTGAAGATAGCTCTTTCAATTCTGTGGATACAATGGAGCTCAAATGCAAGCGATACGGGGTCAATTATGATTCACATGTACATTGTGCACCTGGGGCAAATTCATCGCAGCCCAAACCATTCCCAGGCCATCCAAGAAAATAATTCTCTCATCTATGCACTTCCGAATATTGATTATCCATCCTCAGCAGCATAGAAGTGTATTCTGCACCTCTGTATCTGTCAATCAACACGTGTCATATAATCCTATCAAATCTCTTATTCCTCTCTTCTAGCCACAAGAATGTACAGTAGAATCAAATCAATGCAGAACGTGTTGATTAAGTGGACTGATATGCTAGTACATATTATAACAACTTGCAAACGGCAATTGCTCCAGAATGGAAACATAAACCTCTGCTTGATTTGCTCCTTTGGATTTGTCAACTCTGTTACCTGATGTGCACAAAAAAGGATGCTGGCATGACACTAATGATACGTTTGATTGGCTGAAATAAAATAGATAAGGATAAGGAATAATATAAGAAATAAAAATAAAATGAGGAATAAATATGTATTATTTGATTGGAAGGAATAGAGTGATAATGAATAGAGTATTTAAGGTTAAAAAGACAATTATCCTTGCGCGTGTGCCCAGATATCATATTATATATTTCTTTTTACAGCAGACTAAAAGAATTAAAACTAAAAAATTACTAAGGACACTGTTCATCTTCTTCCAGAAGACGAAGCCCCTGTTGAGCCAACGTCAAGGCCAAACCATGGCCACCGCCAAAAGCACCACAACCGCCACCGCCAAAAGCACCACAGCCACCACCGAGAGCACCGAGCAAAGGCTTCCATCAAGCTCCCGTCAAGGCCCCAGCTCCTGTCAAGACCGCAGCAGCAACAGTCACCGTCGAGCTTGCCGCCGCCGCCGCCTCGGCCTCCGCCTTCGAGCTCACCATCTCCGGCGATCTTGCTGCCTCTGCAAGCTGTACAGAGAGAAAGGCCTCGCCACCATCGAGCTGGAAAGGCTCGGACGGCTGTCTTCAGAAGAAGCGAGTTGTCCTCGGTTCAAGCCGTGGGCTAGAGGGACGAGTCGACATCGTTGAGCCCCACTGTCAGAGGAGATAGGATTGTCGGAGATCGAGCTCGGTCGCCCGTCGTCCTCGGGGGAGCTTGACCGGAAATAATTTTTTTGGTCATCGGAGGCAGACTTCCAGCGGAGGAAGGCGGGCAAGCGACCAGCAGCTCATTGCCGGATGAGATGGATGAGGTCATCGGAGGAGATGAATGGGGGGCCCGGAGGAGGTCAGTGCACGGCGAGCATGTATACGAGCAAGGGCAGTGCTCTGGAAATTAGATGAATAGAGGACAATTTTGTCTTTTCAGTTTCTATTCCTGATAACTTTCTCTATTCCTTGTGTGAATGTGAGGAATAGCATTTCTTATACATTCATCCTCTATTCCTATAGAGAATAGTAAAAACTTATTACCAAAGAAGGTTGGCGCAAGTGGAAGGGGCTTGTGTCGCTTAAGCAGAGGTGCCGAGTTCGAGCCCCTGTGAACGCAGCAAACCTTCTTGGGAGGGGTCCCCGGGAAACCGCCCGACAGTACCCCGAATCCGGATTAGTCGGGCCTTCGGGTACCGGATACCGGGTGGGAAACCAAAAAAAAATAGTAAAAACTTATTTGGTTCAATGGAATAGAATGGGAAATAGAGGGTAATTTTGTCTTTTCAGTTTCTATTCCTCATAACTTTCTCTATTCCTTGTGTGGATATGAGGAGTAGCATTTTTTATGCATTCATCCTCTATCCCTATCGGGAATAGCAAAAACTCATTTGGTTCTATAGAATAGGATGGGGAATATATTCCATCCAACCAATCACTCCATAAGGCAATGACAAAATTTGTTTGAGGTTTATCTTCCTTATGTCAGAGGGAAAATACGGCAGGTGATGGAGGAACTCGGAACAAGCTAATATATTTAGGTTTTGTTATCCAAGGTTCCAAGTATCAACTAACACAAACCTTGTTTATCCAATTTCTGAGTCCATTTAATGATATTTGATGCCGTATGATCAGTGTCATAACACATTCATTTGAATGATTAGTTTAAAAAATATTAAAGCTCTCAAGTTCCAGATCTAGGACACTGAACAGATTATAGCAAGAACATGATGAAAAAGAATCATATCAATAATAAATCAATTACTTGGCAAACGAATAAGTACAGATCCTCAAAATTTAGCGACTCATAATTGGCTTCACTTTCATCACTCTTTCAAACCTCCTCTGTATACCATCTTCAATCCTACCACGCAAATCATCATCTAGCGAACCCAATTCTCCAGCAGAGTCCAGTACATCACAGACCAATTTGTATGTGTATTCTCTGGGAACAGAGCCCCCTTCAAACAACTCAACAAGAAAATCACGAGCATCCATCACCCTTCCGACCTCACAGAGAGCATGAATAATCGGAGTGTAGGAACTTGAACTCTCCACTCCATGGCCCATCCTCTGCACCCTCCTCAACATCTCGACAGCCTTGTCAATCTCATTAACTGCACTGTAGTACCTAATAAAGGAATTATAAGTGACCCTATTTGGAACACAGCCCCTCTTGCCCATATCATCAAAAAGCTCTAGCGCCCTCTCAATCCGATTTGTCTTACAACAGCCGTCAATCAGACAGTTGTACGTAACAACATCTGGGGCAAATCCCTTAAAAAGCATAATTCGAAATAGATGATTTGCCTCCCATAGTCTCCTCCTAATGGCCTTTCTACACCCAGTCTGCATACCATACTTGCAGTAAGAACCAATCAAAATAGTGTAAGTGTAAACATCAGGCGGGCACCGAAATCCTGGTAACTCCATCTGCTCTAACAAAAATCGTGCCTTTTTGAAATTTCCAACCCTACAAAGAGCATGGATCATGGTGTTATATGCAACAATATCGGGTTTTAAGTGAAACTGTTTCATCCTATAGAATGCAGCCATTGCCTCATTAACTAACCCTTCTTCTCCTAGGACCTTAATCAAACAAGTAATAGTCGAAATGGTGATGATCCCATTCCCTCGCCTGGCCATCTCCTTGAGAAAATCCCACAAGTCCCTCACCCTATTTGCTCTAGCTAGAACAATACCCATCTCTCTACAGGTCATCTCGTTGTGGGAAAAACCGAGATTGGACTCAACATAGTGGAAAAATTCAAGTGCCCTGTCCAACCCAAGATTCAATTTATGCTGGTCTCTGTGAGCTGCTGGGCCAAGAACAAGGACATTCTTGGCCAGCTTCTCGGATTCTTGCCTGAGGTTGCGCTGTTTCAGTGGAGCTCGGTGACGGAATGTTCTTTGGCGGCCAACTGAGCGTGATGATTGGAAGAAGTGCCGTGGAATTGATCTCAGCACTTCAGAGACTGATTCTGTGGTCCATTGCTGGCGGGACGAGGCCAGTATGCTGTCAAGTGGGCGGTTTTGGATAATGGCAGAGAGAATTTGATTCACAATGGCAGCATGGCTGCTGCTGAAAGGTTTGGTTGAGAGCATAGCTCGATGGATGACACTGGTAGTCTGCCAAAAAAAAAAAGTCACATGATTTTCAACTTTAACATTTCAGTCATAGTTTTAAAAAGAGGACCGGACAGGAAATAGACCAAGGCATGGGTTCATGGGTTTACGGGTCAAATCAGGGACTACACATTTAAAAAATAATAATAATAATATTGTAGAATTAATAATAAAAAGCTAAAATTATATATATTAAGCTTTAATTTAGTACTTCGAGCATTTATATAACCATTATAGTATCTAAATATGACACAGAAATATAAATTTAGGTCAAAAATAAATTGAAGGCAGCATCAAAACTCTAAAAACACAAGAAAAATTCCGCATAGACAAACACACACCAAAATAAAATAAGAAGTCGAACTCAGCCAATAGTTGTGCAAGCAAAATTACCGCTAAGAAGCATCCATTTGCAAGTAAGAAACTCAGATTCTCAACTTTTAAACATGTGCCAGCAATAACATGTGCCAACCATTTCCATTCCAACCCCAACATAGCTCATCCCAAAGCTTAATCCATTCCCAGAGAACACAGCATGGGAATATCAATGTTACAATATATTGTGGGGGGCAAAACTTACTATGATCAAAATAAATGACCATACATTTACACTTTTCTTTTTTCATTTACATTGAAATTTTAAGCAAGCAACTTCATGGGTACATCAACCTTTAAGAAAAGAACATACACAGCCAAGAGAAAATATGATGCCATGTTTTAGGACGAATTTTGTACAGGAAGTACCAAGAAGTGGCTGATAATGTCTCAAATGCATCTTGAAAGCCGTGAAAAAACCACTTCATCATGGTTGTTTAAGCAGTCAGGATGTAGAAAGCAGAGAAATGAGCAATTGACGCATTCTCAGGATGTCTACAGTTTCTACAGATCCTAGAACCAGGATGCTTAAGTATTACCGCTATAGTGCAGATGGTATTACAATTTAAAGTGGTCAATGAATTTGCAGTCCTAAAAATTCAATCTTCCAGGAGAGGATATATTAACTGAATTTTGTGGATGAAGTCATCCTCGAGCTACTTTCCAGTGAAAATCAGCGTCTGCTGATCTGGCAGAACATCTGAGACATCAAATGTCAGCTAAAACCAAGAACATTAGTATTGGAAGTTCTTGACCGATCATTGCCCATTTCCACTTGCAACATAACCATGTGCCTTGGTGAATCTCATCCCTCTCCTTTAGAAATCTACCAATACAGAAAGAAAACCGATTGACTGTTCCATTTCCTTACTTGCATTGATCAAACGTTAATATTTTGCAACAAATGAAACACCGATTTGTCTTTACAATTCTAATTTTGTCACTGACATCAAGGAAAGAGGAAGAAGATTTATCCCGAGAAAAACCAGAAAAAGGATAGCCAATCTACTCAATCACGGAATTTGAAAACCAGCGAAGCAAATCAAACAACTTCCCGACGAACCTGATAGCCAAGAATATAGAGGCATCCGTCCCCCTAGTGTCCACCACACTCGTCGACTGCCGTTGCCGTCGAAGCCTCGTATACTAAGGAAACTAGGTTTTCTATTTCACAGGAAGACAAACGAGCGGGGAAATGAAATTCGTCCTTGAAAAGGTAACGGGTTCAACCGTCGGTTCACATGGGTTCAACGATTTTTCAAGAAACCGGGCAATTTGAACTGGTTCAACCGGAGTCACATTATAAATGGATTAATGGTGTGCTTGATAGCATGCAATGAGAATTCTGATTACAGATGAATTATGGAGAGAATCCCTATTACATAATTTGATTGTTATGTTGATCCATATTAAGAATAGCCCATTATCTTTTTATAAGTAATAGGGATTACATATGATCTTATACTTCATTACAATTCCTTACGAAAATAAGAACTTATAGTAAGTTTGGTTTATAGAAATAAATAGAGTGGGAATATAATAGAATAGAAAAATGAATAGAGAGAGGAATAAATAAAATGATGAATAGTATGGTAAGTATTATTCGGTTGAAAGGAATAAAGTGATATGGAATAGAATATTTAAAAATAAAAAGATAAAATTGTCCTTACTATATATTTAAAAAAATACAAAAATAATCAAAATATACGAAAAATATTAAAAACTAAAAAAAAATTGGAAAACACAAGTAGTCATCTTCTCTGGCTCCCACCCTCTACTCAGCCACCTTCCCCACCCCTTCCCCCAACCCCAACAAGCCCCCACTGGACTACCATAACTTGAGCTCCCGAACCATCCTGAACTCTAGAGCCACCCCTTCCTCCTTCCTCTATTTCTCCACCTAAGCAACCGATAGACTGTTCAATAGTTGAATTTGTGACGAGACAAAGGGGTACAAGAAGGCTCGAGAGGTTCGAGAAAGCATGCAGCGTGGAGCAGGTTGGCTTGAGGGAGACATGGGGATGGCATGGGAAGGGAGACGAATCAGCACAAGAAGGTTTGGGTTTGCACGGGAAGGCTCAGGCAGGCATGGAAAGACTCGGAGGAGGCTCGGGAAGGTTTGGGTATGTAGACGGCAGGCTGATGGAGGTGGTGGAGGGCCGGAGCAGCAGCAATAGCGGGCGGATGAGGCCATGACGCGAAAAAAAAAATTTGATGAATAGTCCATGGCATATATGTAATTTAGTTATCTATTCCGGTTGGAATTAGCTATTCTTGGCAGAGGTAGAAGGAATGACTACTCCTTCTCTATGGAGGGTGGATTCGGAATAGCTCTTTTGGATTGGTCTCTAACGACTAGCCAAACAGCGAAATAGTTATTCTCATTCCACTCAACCAAATATACCCTTAATTTATAAAATAATTCATATTAACTTCTCAAAATTTTAATTTTGTAAAATATTTTTTAATATTAATTTCTTACTTAATAAAACATTTCTCTACCCCTTTGCTTAATATAAAATTCAATTTACTTTTTACAAAATCTTGAAACTTTATTATAAAAAGTATATAAAATTTGTATCACGTTTAATATAAATATTTTCAATTTTTCTCGCTTTAATTAAAAGTAGAATAAGATCTAGTATAATCTTCAAATCAAATAAAATTAAATTTAAATTAAAGATATGAATTTTTAAAGTTAATTTAATTTCTTTTATTTTAATTACAGATATATCTTTAATTTATATAACACAAATGCTTAGGTGATTTTTGTTATTTCATTTCACACATTTATATTCATAATCAAATTCTTATGTATCACTTATTATCAAATAAAATATATTAATCAATTTGGTTCTCATTCAATTCATTCCCCGTTTAATCTATTCATCATCAAATACTTGTCAATTTCATCATGCGTTATCAAATGCATCATAGTTGTAGGAACTGGACCAAGTAGGCAGCTAGTTCCCAATCCAACAAGCCGTGCTTGTCCGATTTTTAAAAATATGATTTTGGTAATTTCCAAATTTTTTATTTTATCACTCTTATTCCTAAAGTTTCATATTTTTACCATTCCTATCACATCATCTTGTTTTTCATTTCAAAATTTTAATTTAATATCAAAAAATAATTTTTAATTGTAATACAATGATGCAAATATAAAAAATTATAAAGGCGAGGGTTGTGGGACGTCCACGGCGGCCACACCACTTAATCGAGGCTTTCGATTAACTCAGTGGACACCGACAACCCTAACTGAGGAGACTGACTACTAATGAGAACCCAGCCACTCTAAAATCGAGACTCATTCTTGATCGATGATCTTGCCAAATGATGATTTTCTTGCCCTCATCCATTTTTGTAAATTTTTACTCTTTAGTTTTCAAATACTATTTTAATTAAAAAAATATTTTTATATAACAATATGATCCAAGTGACAAAAATGCTATTTAAGATAAGAACGACAAAAGATAAAGATTCAGTATGAGAGTAATAAAAGCGTAAAGTTGAGGGCTAAAATTATTTTGTCCTTTTAAATGATGGAACACAAAGCAGGGTGAATCTAAAAAACATATTGTCGGTTGTGCAAGAAGTTGGCTCACAATTTGGAAGTTTTGTCATGGTATTGTGTCACAACACAAATGATCTAATTCTATTTTTTTTTAAAGTTCTATCTAATTGTATTATTGTAAATCACAAAGTTTTCAAATTTCTTAGGATTTCTTCATACTCATCTATGAATTAAAAGAGGAAATTTAAGGCACTTTCAATTTCCTACGGTTGGGATTTTGATAAGTTCAACATCATTGTCAGTAGAGATCACTGGGCTGATGATGTTTTCTAAATTAGGTGACAGAATAGGTTCTAAAATTTGAAACAAATCTTTGAACTTAATTACAAAATAGAGGCCTATTGATTCCTTATCATCTATCTGCCTATTATTATCAACCTTAATGAAATAAATGTAATTATGTCTTCTCCTGATAACTATTGAGAGATGGAAGAACCCAGTGTTCTTATCCCCCATTGTTAAGCCATAATTCCCTCGACTTTTGCTTCCATATTAAATCATTTCTCTTAAGTACTTTATCAACTTGTTTAGTTAGATCCCTCTCTGGACTGTGTGGGACAAGTTTCTTGCAAACTCTTAATTTGGAGGAGGAGGTGATTTATTTGTTTATTACAGTGATCAAAAGACTCCTTATTCCACTTCCTAAGTTCTCTCCTTTTTGTACTTTTGATCTTTTACTCAAATTTAAAAGGTCTAGACCCCTAGCTTGTACACCCCATGCTCTTCTAATGACATCAAAACTAGTTGGGTCTCTCAAAAATACTGCCTCATATCTAAATGGACTGGGCAGGGATCAACACTCTCCATTCCTTTTGTGATCAGATTTTGTGGCAGCTAAACGAATTACCCCACCTTTTGGGAACAACACTCTCCATTCCTAGTCAGCTATGGCTCTGTCTAGTCTTTGCTAAATAAAGCCTAGAATCTTCTATATTATTCCTCCATGTGAAAGCATGACTATATAACCCTAGATCTATATGCCATGTATCATTTAGAAAACCTTGCAGATATGTCCTACTACATGAGCCATTACTGAAACCTCTACTGTTATCTTTTGCATCTATTATCTCACTGAAATTTCCATAAGGGCAAGGGCCCCTAAATTTGAAATAGTAGTGGTTAGGGGGGATGGCGACAGTAGAGGCAGAGGCAGAGGCAGAGGCAGAGGCAGAGGATATTCCTTTGCATTTAGATCAGGTGAAGAAGATTATTTCTCGGGTCGGAGCTTTTCTCAAACTGGATCGGACAACTCTTAGCTCTATGGCTTAGCTCCACAACCCGGCTACATTCCTTTCAATTATGTCAACTTTGTAATCAAGTTGGCCATGCCGCCTTCTCCTTCTCATATCTACAATTTTCAATTCCTCAAGCGAATTTTGTTTATGGAGATAACTCAAGTGTTTGTGATTTGAATTGGTACATAGATTGCAGGGCTGAGTCATTGTGTCACCTCTGATATCTTTCCAATTTGAGTATTCAAGATGATAGTTGACTGAGCAATTACAAGTTAGTGATGGTTTAAGTTCGCCGATTCTTTCCTCTGGTTCTGTTTACCTTGACACACCTCTCATTCATTTACACTTAATAATGTCGTTGACACTCCGAAGATTTCAAAAAATCTAATCTCAGTGTCCATTAATAAGATTAAACTCAAAACCTCACAATCACAAGACGAGAACAACATCAATTACATCAAGCCCTCTTTCTCGATAACATTTCATTATCTTGTTGATCAATCTATCATTTTCATACTAGTACCAATCATATTGATTATTTTTTTCTCTGGGTAGAGAAGCGTTTTGAGTTGGACTGAATTACCCACTACACGTCCTGAGCCCACCTAAAGAGTCATCCACTCAATAGATGACATACAAGTTGTATTGCATGATGAAACATTCCATCATTATAGTCAAACCTCCGGGAGAATGAAGAGGAATTTCTTGACTTTGCTTCCCCGGCAAAGGTAGAGTTGCAGTTGTTTGATTCAATGTAAAACAAAAGGATTACATGGAAATTGGATCTTTTGGCAATGTTTACTTGCAATTCATGAAGTAATTTTATTTTCTCAGGTCTTCAAATATTTCTTAAGCCCCTTCTCTTTCCCATGAAAGTAAAATGCTGAGTTAGATTTTTATATTCTGAGTTTACACGCTGCATTCTAGGGCTCACGCCTACCACTCCTTCAAAAATACAAAAATAAACTTATTGTATCTCTTCTTCGCACTCATCATATAATGGGTATTTTAGTAAATTTTCAAAATTGTAATATTGTATTTTATATACTTTCCCAACAATATTTAATATTTACCAAACACAACAATTTCATATTACAACATATTTTTCATGTCAAATAACATTTAATTTAATTTAACTTTGGCCAGAATTTACTTTCCATGTAAAATATAATGTTTTTTTTTTATCAAGAAGACTGTAAGGTGTGAGTGGAATTCGTGGAAGCCAACATATCTAACTTACCTAACCTAATGTTCACACAAATTTGGCTTGGACGCGTATGGCGAATTGCAAAGTTGCAAAGTTGAATCACACAATTAGGATTCAATTTTCATTGGCCAAAGTGCTTCCATGCTCCTTTATTTTCTCAATCTCCTACCAGAATCATCTAAATAGTTTATCAACGTTATCGTTGGACTCAATGCAATGCCCGAATGGGGCGATATTATAGAATATAGACAGTCGCAAACTGTGACTTGATCCTTCCATAAGATGACATATCAATCCTTAAACCACGACCGTACAAAAGAGTCCCAAGGACTATTGACTGAATAAACGAAAGTCGTTTAAGCCTTTCAAGCCATAGTAATTTCCAAGATGAGCGTCTCGGACTTAGAGAGCGATAATCCTTGAAATTAAACTCTTAAGATTTGCCCATAAGACATTCATCTTACGGTTATTTAGATACAGCGATCATTCGAGCCACTACTACAAAGACACCGGAGAATGGGGATGAGTCCACCCTCTTCTGAAAGGAAAAACTCTTATACATAATAAGTATGTCACACGGTATATATCACAAGTCAATAGTAATTTAACATATCAGTAAAAAAAATAGTTATAGATAATGTCTTATTGGTTATATGTTTACCGTACTGATATGTTAAATGCTCATTAACTTACGACATATGTCACGTGATAGACTCATTATACAAAAGACTCTCTCCTTTAGAAGAGTCCGAACCCGGCCCAATCGGAATCCCTTGCAGGCCGAGGTGATGACCGGTATGATAGGTACGACGAGATCGAGAGCCTTGGTGATGACTGGCATGACAAGTAGGATGAGGACGACGAGTCATGGAAGGGAGATACAGAGTTTCTGGTCAAAACCGACCGCCCAGCAGGTATCTCGAGGTCTGTAAGATAGTCAGGCTCGAGGATGGGCTCGGGCTCGGGCTTGGCCCATGGCTTGCGAGCTACCCTACTTTTCTCCTTTCTATTGAAAATTCGGGCTTGTCGGGAAGCACCCGAGCGATGAAAAGACGTGCCGCCGGGCAAGGGCGAGCGTGGGGAGGTCTACCCGCCACCGCTCGGAGCGGGCCCTTGGAGCCGACCGAAACGACTGGCTTCGGGGCTCCTCTCTTGGGAAAAATTGGAACCCGGATGGGGGAGGCTTGAGCTTTCTTGGCGGAGAAAGAGATTGTTTACTATCAGTCTCCTCTTCGTCTCCATGGCCTTGTAGTTCTTGCTGCTTACCATGGCGGCAATATCGACGGTCGGTTCGTATCTTGGGCACGCCAGGTCGAATCTCCCACTTGAAGGGAACCGTCCCTGACTTCCTAAAAGATTCGTCGACCGTCATTGTCTCCGATTCGACTCGACTCGACTCAACCATATAGATCCTTTTCCAAGATCATCCAAGGATGTATATATAGGGAAGGAGGGGTCAATAGGATAATAAGCCTCTCACGGTTAAAGGCGGGATTAGAGGCATGAAGTTGGGCAGGTGGGCCAGTCAGAGGTTGCTGGGTCCATCCTTGAGGTTGACTTCTTCTGCAATAAGACAACCAACACTAATTTCTGTTCTATTTGGTATGAGAAAGGTAACATGTTCGGAGTGGAAAATAAAAGATAATATGCATGCACTAAGGTATTGGTTAAAGTATTGTTAGATTTATTAATATGAGCTAGTTGAGATGGTAAGGTATTTCTTCTCCTCGGATAAAGTTTCGGTTCAGATTTTTTAAACGTAGAAAATTCATATTGGGAGAACTTATCTCTTAGTGGACTGATTCTACTCAAATCTAGACTGGTCAGGGGCTATTAGATTTCTAGATATCAAGTTGTATACATCGAATAATTTCCATGAATTGTATGATTATAATAAAAAAGGTCTGGCTATATTAAATTTTTCTTGAGCGGTGGATCGAAATACGTGATATCATGGTGTTTGGTGATTGCATTGTATTGTTGGAGAAAGTATAAAGGTGGTTAGTCCAGTAAGTGCATGTAAAATTCTCTGTAGTCAAGACTTTTACGTGTTTCGGATGTAAAAATGTTACAATATATAGTACAATTTATTATATTATAGCTAATTTTTTAATCAAATATGTGGTTTAAAATTTGGATTTTCCATTGCATAAGCTTTTTTAGCCGATAACTATAATACATGGCTGGAAATCTGGACTTTGCAACAAAGTTGCTTGACCAAAAAAGGTTGGCGCAAGTGGAAGGGGCTTGTGTCGCTTAAGCAGAGGTGCCGAGTTCGAGCCCCTGTGAACGCAGCAAACCTTCTTGGGAGGGGTCCCCGGGAAACCGCCCGACAGTACCCCGAATCCGGATTAGTCGGGCTTTCGGGTACCGGATACCGGGTGGGAAACCAAAAAAAAAAAAAAACAAAGTTGCTTGACTTTTGAATCGAGAAGGGCACTTTAGTTTGATTTGTCAACAAATCAAAAGATTCTGGTAGGGACTTGGATTGGCACGATTCTTCTTGGTGGGTCTCACTCGCATCCCCTGCGCAACGTGATATGAAATTTCAAAGCCAAAATGGGGGGAAATCGTCTCGGCATCTCGGAGCGATTAGTGCAATCTGCTTCGTCGTTAGTTTCTTCTGCGCAGATTGTGTTGTTCGCAGTAAATATGCGACCACATCAGACATTTAATAGATTGAATTCTAGTATACAAGGAAATTGAGCTATCACTGTATATAAGGGGGACATTTTATTCGAGTAATCTTAAATTATGGGGAAAAGTTGAATTAAATAAAAAATTATTATTTTACATGAAAAGCGAGTTGTAAAATAAAATTATTGTGTTTGAAAAATATTTTAAATTGGTGAAAAAATTATTGAAGATATAATGTTGTAATATTTAATGTGATAAAAAATAAATACATTTTTATAATATTGCCCTTCTTCGTTAAACAAAAGGAAAATAAAATTGAGGATAAATTTGTAAAACCAAGTGGGGAATGAGTATATGGCCCACCATGACAGAGGAAATAGGGGGATTTTGATGTGGACCCCACGGAAAAGTTGATTTCCCACCTTTGAAGGGGGAATCCCTTTCACGGGCTTCTGTCGTGGCCCGCAAAAGTTTTCTTGGCCCGGCAAATTGAAAATGAGGAGAGGAATACAGCCAAACATGGTAATGTGGAGTTTAATCTATTGATTTTTCTTGTAAAATTGACCGATTATATGGAACCAAACACCTCTTAAGTTTAATCTTTTAGATGAATATTGGCTTAACCTTTTATATGTCAGATAGAATTTTATATAGTAGTAAAGTCGGTTGCCGTTGTGGGCTCACACCTTGCCAATCCCGAGTGTGGAGCTCATGGCCGGTAAGTATGAGTCCTAAAGAAAAATGTCTGGTAAATGTCAAGTGAGTCGGACGCAAAAAGAAAAGTCCAACTCGAATGAACTTATTAACTTGAGAATGGAAGAGAAAAATTATCTCGCGATCAGTTGTCTCCTTTCCTGGTTAAGGAAGGAAATTGCCCGGCGGTTAATAAGTTGAATCTTAAAATATAATGGAATTTAGGTACCATTACTAGCTATAAGTCTGGAGTTTTAGTTGGACACGAGTCGAACATCTTTAAGGTATAGATGAAATACTGCACTTTCGAATATCAGGTGGAAGATGTTTGAGCAAATGAGAGTGGATTGAACAGCTAACCAAATGATTGAGTTGGGCTAGTGCTTGAACATAAGCATTGCTTTGTCCCAGAAGTTATCGATTATACAAGACCTTTCCCACGGTTGTATAGAATGATTATATTATGCATCAATATAATTCAGTGTTTTAGTTTTTAAGATTTTATTTAAAATTTTTTTAAAGTGACATAATTTTATTAATTTCTGATAAGATATCAGCAGTTTCATGTGATATACCCGTTACACACAATACTCTCCCCATTCCACACCGCTGAGCAGTAGCAGTAGCAGTAGCATTTATAGATACAAAAATCAAACTGCTCATAGTTGGCCCACCAAGTAATCAATCTATTGTAGCACACTTAAAACACCAAATTTCAAATTTTCAACCGTTAAAAGAAGAGGAAATTCACTTAGATGAGTTGGTTCAAATAGTAAAGTACTTTGTTCTCTTTAAATAAAGGTTTCGAGTTTGAGTTTTTATGGATAAAAAAAACCCATGCTGAAAGAATTTTACGCTTTAATGGACTGACCGGTTTCAAATTAGATTAGCCAATAGTTTATAGGATTTCGGGATACAAGTCGCGAAAAAAAAAAAAAAAAAAAAGGAATACCAACACCACCACTGTAGCAATACTCCAAATTGACATGAGGACTATGAGGAATGTACAGCTGCCGAAGTGGGCAAGACTAATAAATAATAGCATTGAGCATCGCCGTTAAGATTGGAATTTACCAATTTGTCAGAGCGACTAACTCGAGAGATCTCACAACATGGTCCTACTGCGCATAACTTTCCCGATATATTGAGATTTGAGTTTCGGATCAAATCAAAATATTTAGAGCAGAATCACTTGTGGGATCATCAAAGCTGCTTTCAAGGGAAACAACTCGAGGATTTGATTAGAAAAGAAAATAAAGCAACAGACAACTACATTGGCACTCATAAACGTGTGGCGAAAAATTGTTTAGGAATTCAAATGATGCAAAACTCATCTCCCAAGAATAAAATTACCGGTACTTTCGTTAAAATTAATAGAAAAACTAGTTGATACTACGAGAGACCCAATTGATGCCATTAGTGAGGCAATTGATACTACGAAGGATCTAATTGATATTATCAGTGACCTAATTGATACTACGAAGGACCTATTTGATGTAAAATGCATCTTTCAGGAAGTTAAATGAGACATAAAATTACCTAGGGAGTAAACTGATGATAAACGTATCTCTCGAGAATGAAATTGTTAATTTATTCTATAACTATCTTGGATGAAGAATCCACCCAGAATCGAAATTCCCATTTCATACTACCAAATACACCACCAACATCAGTTCATTCCCTATGAATTTCCCATACTCTTATCGATCACCTTCCTTGCTTACTAAACATGCTATAAAACTACAGCTGGAACTGATGATGGTCTGCTCGGGCTCAAGCTGAACCCGTGGAGCCAGGGGGCGGTCTGAGCTGTTAAGGTCCACCACTTCGACTATGTCTCGGTCGAAGTGTGGCCCAAAGTGCCTAATTTTACCGAGAGTACTGCTAGCACACTATCTAGTCCAAGCCCAAGCCCATTGAACAGCGGTCCTGTGACTTAAAATGAACCTAATCATGTAACCGGCAAGAAAACTCTCTGGCATAATATAAAGAAACTGGATGATTGCCCGTGTTATGTATGATATGTGTTATATCGCAGTAGAACTTATTAGAAATATCTATTGTTATATGATTTAAGAGAGTAATTATTTATACTAATTTTCAAGCAAAGATTATTTGGGTATACTTTTAAATTAAATAGCTATAATGTGAATTATGTTGTCTTTCACACACAGACGGGCTTATGAAAAAAGAGAAAACTTGTGAGAATTGAAAATATCAGAAGGGAAAAAAAAAGAGGAATTGTTGCTAGAGAGGAAGAGAGGGTAGTAAGAAGTGGAAGGGGAAAAAAAGGGGTGGTGCATAGTTTTAAAATTCGGATAAGACCAGGAACCGATCAAGGTATAGGTTCCTTCGTTTGTGAGTTCAACCGGGGGTTCGATGGGTCAAACTGGATTCTTTAAAACAATGATGATAATATGAAATTGTTGCAGTAAGTACAAAATGACGATATAAAATACTCGAGAAATCAACCATTTAACTTATTAATTAGGTTCTAAAATTTATTTGGGATAAAAATGAATAAAAAACTGAACAGATGGTGTTATTGGACCCAGCGTGTACCCCGGTAATAAAGGGCAACTTAAGCTTTTGATTTTATAGTGATCCAGGCAATTCAAACGGTTCTTTAATTTTTTTTTTTTTATTGAAATCGGTCGGTTCAACCGAGTCATAGACGAGTCAACGTGCAAACAGAGTCAATCGTGTGACCGGACCGGTCTAGTCATTCGTTCCCGCTTCAACAGATTGAACCGGCTAGTCTGGTCTGATTTTTAAAGTTACAGGGAGATGAGTGGGTGGTTACACATATCAAATTTACTACTGGACCCATTTCATATCAATTTAAGGATACTGTAAATTCAATTTTCATACACAATAAGGCAAAAATTTTTTTAGCTGAATAATATTTCAATGGTGTTAGCATTTATATATTAACACCCCTTCCGTATCAAATAATTTTGAAAATTCATTGTGAAATTAATTAAATATGATTTATCGATGTGAAATGTAGTTTGAACTCATAAAAAACCATTAGAACACAGTGCAATTTACTCTAAAAAATCAGTCTTATTAAATTAAAATGCGATTTATTATTTATTCATTAAACCAAAAAAAAAACTTTATCCAAATGGTAACATGAAAGAGGGGTTTCTTTTCAGGAATGCTTCAAAAACTCGAACGGAAGGTTGGTTATCAGCTGCTGCACTACAAGTGATCAACCATCTTCTTCGTGGACTGGACTTCATCGGTCTCAATCGATGAAATAGCGACGTGCTCGGAATCAAATTTTCTCTACGTGTTAGAGGATTCACACGGCTTTTTGATCAGTCAATGGAAATCGTAACCCTGGAGATAATTATAAAAGTAGCAATGCATCATAGACCAGGATACACCATCCCGTTGGAAAAATTGGCATATTTCACCTCACAGAAACATTAAAAATTTATTTTTTTAAAAAAACTAAAAAGCCGTATTCCACTTTTTCGAACATGATCGTACTTAAACAACCTTATATTTCCAAAATTTTCATTTCAGTTTTTGGACCTGTGGTTAATCTTCAAAATTTTGTTTCAAGGCTAGTGTTTGTTGGCGATGAAGGAGCAAATATTTAACCACGATTTCATTGTGTAAATTTCTATCGGATCTCGACACGCATCAACTTTTAATAATTTTTGAGAGCTAGATTTATATATAATTTAAAAATCTAAATGGTAATTTGTACCACTAAGCCATGGTGTATATACTGAAAATTAACTCGGTGGTGGGGATAAAGACTAGTGTTGGAGGCTGTACAAGGATGTTTCTGTCAGTGTGTTTGACTTTGAGGCTACAAAATTTTTAGTTGAGCAGTCATATCATGTAAGCATACTGATATAATATATCCGTCTAATTAGAATTTAATATATTATCAATAATTATATAATTATATCTATTAAATTCTAAAATATCTTTAAAATATATAAATCCTAATAAATTTTGAATCCAAATTGAAAAATATATAAATGGTAAAATGATTAGAAATTCTAATGAATTGTAAATTATAATTGAACAAATATATAAATAGTAAAAATTATTGAAAAATTCTTAATGAATGTGAACTCTAATCGAATAAATATATAAATGATAAATTCTAATTAAATGAATATTGTACATTAATATGACTGCTCCATCGAATACTTTTCCAACTTATGAAATCCTTCTCTTGTGCTTTTCTTCTTCTTCCATTTGGAACCAACGGACATGCATAAAGACATCTGAACTCTTGATAAAAGGAAAAAAAAGGAGTCTGAACTCTCTCTTTTGTTATTCTGAAAAATTTTATTTTTGAGCATGATCACATTACAGCGACAAGTTGCACATCTCGAGCAATAATTGTGGCCATGATGGAGCCCAATTTTACAATTTGAACATAATTTGACTGATCATTTTTCAAAAAAATAGGGTGGAAAATCTATATACTAGAACAAAGAGTTGCACTAGGGACATTTTTAAAGGAGTACAGTTATATTTTTTTTTTCCTGAAATTACATTTGGGATCATAAAGGCTAGTGTTGGGAGCTGTACAAGGATGTTTCTGTCAGTGTGTTTGACTTTGAGGCTCGGGCCAATTGATGGATAAAATTTTCAGTAGAACGGTCATATTTTGTAAGCATACTGATATATTGTATTTATCTAATCAGAACTTAACATATTACCAATAATTATATAATCATAGTTACTCAATTCTAAAATATCTTAAGAATATATAAAATCCTAATAAATTTTGAACCCTAATCTAAAAATATATAAATTATTCTAATAAATTGTGAATCATAATTGAATAAATATATAAACGGTAAAAATTATAAAAAAATCATAATAAGAAGTGAACTCTAATCGAATAAATATATAAATAATAAATTTTAATTAAATGTATGTAGCACATTAGTATGATTGTTCCATCAAAAATTTTCTCCATCTTGTGAAATCTTTCTCATGTACCTTTCGTCTTCTTCCATTTGGAACCAGCGGACACGCACAAAGACGTCTGAACTCGTGATTAAAAAGAAAAAAAGCCGTATGAACTCTCTCTTTTGTTATTCTGAAAAATTTTATTTTCGAGCATGATGACATTACAGTGACAAGTTGCACATCTCGAGCAATAATTGTAACCATGATGGAGCCCAATTTTTACAAAATTGACTGATTCTTTTTTGAAAAAAATGAGGTGGAAAATCTATATAATAAAACAAAGAGTTGCACTAGGGACATTTTTAAAAGTGGGCATAGTCAGAAATCAAGGACCCGTCATGTAGTATGAACGAAGAAGGGAATTCTCAAGAAATTGATTCAGACGGTCACATCATTTTTTTTTCTTTCTGTGAGGAGATCGCAAATTGGGAGGAGTTACATTGCAGTCGAGAGAGAAGAAATTTCTAGGTGATATTATAATAATTAATAAAGTGTTAGCAAAACCCACATCGTTAATTTAAAAAAAAAGGGAAAAAAATAATTCGATAATCATTATAAATTCAAGAGTTGACCAGCTGCAGATCGCAATTCTAGGGCTTAGTCCTTCCAACGGCACCACGGCAACCCCCTCTCCCCACCAACACTCTCATTCTCTAGCATTGACTGTTTCATCGCCGTTCAATGAGGCTGGGAATTAAGAACGTCTAGGTGTAGTGGGGGTAGTGGACCAGGCGGTCTCGTTTCCGATTGCCAGTAGTAGCAAAAACACTTTGTTTTTGGTGGTACCAGTCAGCTCTGTTAGCTCTGATACTATTTGTTGGCTCTTATACCAATTTTCGAAGTTATAACTCCATTTAAACATGTGGGTGAATCCTCTCGGGCCCTACAAGCTCAACGATGGAAAAATAATTCACGTGTACGTTGATGGATTGCGAGTCCGTTTAATTAATTTCATTTTCTTATACTCTATGCATCATAATTAATCCAGTCTCTAATTGCATCGATTATAAAATAGGATATTTTAATTCTGACCCCATATCTAGCACAGGTCATAGGATTTTATTTTTGTGCGCAGTGTTATTTCTTTTATACATATAATCCAATAACAGTTTCTTATGGAAAGAAGGTTTGTTATATTGATACTGTCTTCAATCCGAGATCAACATGTTCTTGATCCAACTCTCTCCGATGAATATTCTCCATGCCCCTTTATCCCATCTTCCTTTTGCTTATTACCGAACATTAAGCCCTCTATAATTCAAAAATAGCTTTTAACATTGGTTGTTTTACAAAGTATAATCTGTCCATGATGCTTAGATGATGCAACTGTGTTCTTCGGGAGGACTTCTTGCCACACATCACTGCCACACAGATTCTTGAATCATCAAGAAAGTCTCACATAGGGTAAAGTACTGATACTTTACTAAATTATAAAAAGACATGTGACAATTTTCGATCAAGCAAATCTTTACAATACAAAATTACTTGTACTTTATGCTCTATAAATGCACATCAATTGGGCTATGGTACAGCTGCTTCGCCTGACACATTGTCCGAATCACCAACGTCAACCTCTTTAATTTTACTTACGTAGAAGCGCTGTCTGTTAGGAGAAATTATATGTAACGGGTGTATCATATGACAATACTTATATAGTATCATAAACCAATATAAATTATTCTAGTTTTATTTTTATTTTTAGAATTTTATTAAAAAATGTTAAAATAATTGATTGATTTATGATATCATATCATCATTGTAATGTGGTGTACCTTCACGCCCAATACTCTCTCCTCTGTTAGATGTCTTTGTGCAATAATCAAATTACTTTAAAATCCTAGAATCAAGGCTCTACCCAAAGTTGATGAAGGATTTATGTTTTATTGATCTGAAAGTGAAATTCCTTGTCTGCCCATCAATTTCTTTTATTAAAATTTTTTTTAATGTTTTAAAGAAGGATTGTCCTCACTCCCGAGTTCCACTGACAAGATTTGAACTCAAAATTCCTTGATTCCAGTGTAAGGGTGATCCGACTGGCATAAGTTATGATAGCTTCATCCCCTTAATAGGATACCATCTAACTATAAAGAGTTGCGCTGTTTGGAAGGGCAAGAAAGAGGGATTATTGGTTAATTCTCTTGACATCAAATTCGATTGGAAAATTTATGATTTTCAAATAAGCACTATGATGGAATTAGTCAATTTTATTTGTGACCCACCATATTTTCTTTTAGATTCAAATGGAAAAATGCCTTTCTCACTATTTGGTACTGTTATCTCATGCACTCTTTGGAATGAAAGAAGTGATATTGTTTCTTGCTAAAAACCAACCTAACTTGTTCAATATTTTATGTAGAATTACTAGATCTTTCTTGGAATTCTCTAGCTTGAATTCGAATCAAGCAAATCTTGACGAGCATCTAAATTTGACGTCAAGAGAATTGACCGCTAACCCCTCTTTCTTGCCCTTGCAAAATAGCTCTTTTACAATTTTTGTGGATACAGCTTGATCCGATGGAGTTGCCAGCACCGCTGATGTGGCTTTCATTGAAGATAATTATGTTGCCTCTTGGAGCCTAAAGCTCTTAACATTATCTGCAGTTCAAGCTGAGGCTTCTTTCCTTGTGCTAGCCAAGAAAATTGCTATAGAAAACAAATGGAAGGAGGTGATAATATTTTCAAGTGATCAACAAGTGGTTCTTTCAACTACTGGGAATAAAAAAAAATCTTGCAAAATTCAAAACATAATTTTTTATATTTTAAAGTTTTAGTCTTACTTTGACAACTGGAAATTTATATAGATTCCAAGGAATAGAAATACTGATGCATATGCTATTTGTCAAGCAGGTCGATTGTTTAATTCCTATAACTTCTATTTTTGGTGTCCTTCGTAAATATAGCTGTATATCACTGACAAAAAAAATAGAGTTGTGTTGGTTTGTTTGTCTGCGCAAGTAATTTTAAATTTTTTTTTATGTATAAAGATAGACACATAGGTCTAGAAAATAATAAAAAGAAGAGGATATAAGGTTGCACAGGGTATCTCACTAATGAGAATCAAATTTAGAACATATTATCCTAAGGTCGAGAGCAATACCGCAGTACCAAGGCACCTTTCCGTCGAAAATAGTGGTGCAGCGAAAGGTTACTTTTCGAAAAATTTCATTCTGATCAATTTCAGCTATCACTTTAAGGTAATTCGAAAGTATAATTCATGAGGGTGTTTAGAATTATACCTACAAGTACTCTGACTCGTTCCTGTGTTATAATTCTCTGGTTGACGCTGTTGTACGCCGTCTCGACAAACTAGAAGCTCCGATTACAAACTTTTCGGGGTCGATCCTTCAACTAGATGTACAAGTGCACGCCCTCCACAGCATCCGCACCAAACAACCTCATAGAAAATCGAAAAACTTCTTCTCGAACGGTCACATCGGAAATCGTGTTATTTTCCTAGGTTCTTACTTGGACACTGAACCACGAACAGAGAAAAACTACTTTTCTTTTTCTGACTCACAGCAATCTTTACGGAAGGTAATTTTTCGTTTCAAAAAACTGAAAGACCTCGACTTTCCATCTTCATGTTCTGCTTTTATTTTATCAAAATGATAAACATTCAAAGTCCTCAACGTTTATAACCTTACGACGTACAGGACCATTAACTTCGGCGAAACGGATTCATTTATAACTTAATTACAAAACGTTTAAACTTCGTGCATGTATACTTTGTTGAATCTGGTTCAACAATTCTCGTGCACATGTAATTGAGAATATTTATTTATCAAATTTCTACAAATTCAATCAAATATTTAGTTTCATAATAATCTTATCAAATAAAATGTGTGACTGTTATGAGCTAATAATTCGTACTAAAAAAATTTCAATTATCCAATCCAAAATTTAAATCTGTTAAATTTTGTTTACGAAAAAAATATGTATTGAGCGTGACCCATTGGGTCCCACATTAAGCCGGCTGTGGGTCCAATAAAATATATTCTAATTAATATCATTAAACTAAGATAATTCAATTAACTCTTAATCGGATAAACCCACAAGTCAAAATTGACGTCTAGCAACGTGTCATGACTACCCGGATAGTGAGGATTTCAATCTAAAAAATCAAACACTCTTTGGTGATTAGATTCCGCATAATTAAATCCTTCAGTTATACAATGTCCTGATAAGTTAGGGTTTTGATAAAATATCAAACCTCAATACCTATTCATACGTTTCCAATTCTTAAGTAATGACTCAATTATGAAAAATATCAAAAACTTCTTTCTTATTTTTATACTACTCTGACTAGAGATTTCCTAAGTCAATACAAAGTAGAATACATAGATTAACTCATAATTCAATGTTTTTTGTCCTTTAAAGGGAGGAAACGATATTGCTAGTTTGATCAGCCCACTAAGAAATGTTGGAAAAATGGCATTGAATTGAATGAGAAATTGTTCTCATGAATTGAAAATTATATTTGGGCCTAAGTCCAATTGATTTGGAAATTGAAGGAATTGAAATGGGCTTAAGTCCATGGACTTATTATTGGTTATGGGTTGGGTTTATAAAAAACCCATGAAGAGGCCCAGGCCTATAAGGGCCCATAGGGCCCAAGGAGCCCATACAGGGAAATGCAGAAACTCAATCCCACATCGGTTAGGGATGAGAATTTCAAAGGGTTTATAAGTTAAGAGTAGTCTTACGATAAGTAACAAAAAACTACTACGGCCAGCTACAATAACGGCTTTCCTCGCGCTCCCACCTATGGCTGGAGGTGCCGGCCTAATTATACCGATCGGATTTATGGCCGGTTCTATGCAATTAAGGGCTCTTAACGCCGGTTTCCCCTTTTGGTCCGTTCAATGCATTTACGGCCGGTTCGGGCATTCAATTGTCCGGTTCTCTGCCATTTAAACCACCAGCCCTCCACCAGCCTATAAATAGAGGCCCCCTCCATAGGTTTTAGACACACAACAAGCTCTAGAGCTCTCTCTCTTCCCCTCTCTTCATCTGCATAGTTTTCGGTGGTTTCCAGCTTCAAGTTCCGGTTCGCCTCCAGTTGCGGGTCTCGTGCAACCTCCAGCTCAGAGTCGTTGTATCCTGGGAGATTGAAGTCCACGCTACCTCAGCACGACCAGAGGGGACGAATCAGTCTTAAGGATACTGTGATCGCCACAGGCCTCGACTCAATCAGTAAAAATTTTTCATTTTAAGTTTGTTATTTCGTTTTGTGTTATTCGATTATTTATATTTCATATATTTAGTCGAATTATCTTCTTCTACTCCATTTCCCGGTAAGTCTTTCTTGCACTATTTTGTGCCTATAGAAAGAAAAATCAATTTATTTATAATATTTTGTTTGTGTGTGGCCATCGAGATTATCTATTTTCGTATTATTCCAGGATTACAAACTTAAGACTGAATCTGGTTTGTCTCTTATCTCAGATGGCTACTGAAAACAATCCGGCTTTTGTTGCTGATGCTGCCACTGTGGCTAGGGGCTCTGGTGCCCCAGTCACACCGGGCTCGGGATCTATCCCAGCCATGCCTCTTGGAGGCACAGGCTCCGTGCCTACTGGCTCGGTGCTACTGTGGTTCCCGTCAACCACAGTGAAAAACCTGAGAAGTTCAATGGGTTGAACTTCAAAAGGTGGCAGCAGAAGATGCTCTTCTACTTGACCACCCTGAACCTTGCTCGGTTCTTGACTGAGGAGGCTCCCAAGCTTCCTGAAGGACAATTGGATGTCCAGGCAGCTCAAGCTGTTGATGCCTGGCACCACTCTGATTTCCTGTGCAGAAATTACGTTTTGAACGGGCTGCACGATTCGCTGTACAACGTGTATTGTACACTGAAGACGGCGAAAACACTGTGGGATTCCCTGGACCGCAAATATAGGACAGAGGATGCCGGCACAAAGAAGTTTGTCGTCGGACGGTTCCTCGACTATAAAATGGTGGATTCCAAGACGGTGATCAGTCAAGTGCAAGAGATTCAGGTAATCTTGCATGAAATTCATGCTGAAGGGATGGTTCTAAGTGAAACCTTTCAGGTGGCTGCAATAATTGAAAAGCTACCACCGGCATGGAAGGACTTCAAGAACTATCTGAAGCACAAGCGAAAGGAAATGTCACTTGAAGACCTCATCGTTAGACTTCGAATTGAAGAAGACAACAGGGGGTCCGAGAAGAACATTCCTGTTGCAGGTGCTGCGAAGGCCAACGTGGTCGAGCATGGGCAAAAGCCCAAAAAGAACAAGGCCAAGACTGGGCCCAAAGTGGCTGGGCCCAAAGGTGGAGTTTCCAAGCCGAAATTCCAAGGAAAATGCTTCAACTGTGGCAAGAAGGGCCACAGGTCTACTGATTGCCGGCTTCCAAAGAAGAAGAAGCCCGAGGCCAATGTGGTTGATGCGATATCCCAAGATGTTTCCGACATCAACCTTTCTGCTGTGGTCTCTGAAGTGAACCTGGTGGGGTCAAATCCGAAGGAATGGTGGATTGACACTGGAGCCACCCGGCACATCTGCTCCAACAGAGATCTCTTCACAAGCTTTGAGCCGGTTAGTGGAGAGAAACTTTACATGGGGAACTCTGCCTCGTCAGAAGTTGAAGGCAAAGGCAAAGTGGTGCTGAAAATGACCTCCGGGAAGATGCTGACTCTCAACAACGTGCTATACGTGCCAGAGATCCGGAAGAATCTGGTTTCCGGTTCCTTGCTGAGTAAACATGGGTTTCGTATAGTATTTGAGTCAGATAAAGTTATAATAACGAAATCCGGTATGTATGTTGGAAAGGGGTACGAATGTAATGGGCTTTTTAAGCTCAATGTACTGACGATTATCAATAAAGATAAAGCCTCTTCCTCTTATTTGATTGAGTCTTCCAGTTTATGGCATGGTAGACTAGGACATGTTAATTATGATTCAATTCGGAAACTAATTAACATGGAACACATACCGACATTCCAGATCGATTCTAAACACAAATGCAAAATTTGTGTAGAAGCGAAATTAACGAGGTCATCCTTTCAAACCGTTGAAAGAAATACCGAACCACTTGACCTAATTCATAGTGATGTTTGTGACTTAAAGTCTGTACAAACAAGAGGCGGTAATAAGTATTTTATTACTTTTATCGATGATAGCACAAAGTACTGCTATGTGTATTTGCTTAAGAGCAAAGACGAAGCCTTAGAAAAATTTATTCTCTATAAGAATGAAATTGAGAATCAACTCAATAAAAGAATAAAAAGACTAAGAAGTGATAGAGGCGGTGAATATGAAGCACCATTCGGTGACTTTTGTGCACAACATGGAATAGTCCATGAAGTAACTGCGCCCTACTCACCTCAGTCAAACGGTGTTGCTGAACGAAAAAATCGCACATTGAAAGAAATGATGAACGCGATACTTCTGAGTTCAGGGTTACCCCAGAACATGTGGGGGGAAGCTATTTTGACAAGCAATTACCTTTTAAATAAGGTACCTCGAAAGAAAGAGGAAAAGACGCCATATGAACTATGGCATGGTAGGAGACCATCCTACAAACACTTACGAGTGTGGGGGTGTCTTGCAAAAGTAGCAATACCAACACCGAAAAAGGTAAAAATAGGTCCTAAAACAGTGGACTGTGTTTTCATAGGCTATGCACATAACAGTAATGCATATCGATTCCTTGTGTATGAATCAAAAATTCATGATACACACAAGAATACGATAATGGAATCGAGAAATGCATCATTTTTTGAAGATGTATTTCCGTATAGATCCAGCGAAGGATCTAGTTCGTCGAAACAAACCGCCGAAGCTATGAATTATAAAAGTCATGAATCAGATCAAGGTTCTGACCATGAATTTGAGCCTAGACGTAGTAAAAGGGCAAGAGTGGAAAAATCATTTGGAGATGATTTTATAACATATCTGTTGGAAAAAGAACCACAGACATATAAAGAAGCCGTGACTTCTTCAGAGGGACCTCTTTGGAAAGAGGCGATCAACAGTGAAATTGATTCTATTTTACAGAATCATACGTGGGAGTTAGTCGATCTTCCTCCCGGTTGTAAACCTTTAGGATCTAAGTGGATCTTTAAAAGGAAAATGAGAGCAGACGGCTCCATAGATAAATACAAGGCTAGACTTGTTATCAAGGGATACAAGCAAAAGGAAGGCCTTGATTATTTTGACACTTATTCTCCTGTGACGAGAATAAATTCCATTAGGATGATACTTGCAATTGCGGCATTGCGTAATTTAGAGGTACATCAAATGGATGTGAAAACGGCATTCCTAAATGGAGATTTAGATGAAGAAATCTACATGGAACAACCCGAGGGGTTTGTGTCTCCAGGAAAGGAAAAGAAAGTATGCAAATTGGTTAAATCATTGTACGGCTTGAAACAAGCGCCAAAACAGTGGCATGAAAAATTTGATAATACAATGATTACCAATGGCTACAAAATCAATGAGTGTGATAAATGTATTTACATAAAAGAGACGGAAATAGTTACGTCATTTTATGTTTATATGTAGATGACATACTCATTGTTGGTAGTGATGAGAAAATTATCAAATCTACCAAGAACATGTTGAATGCAAGATTTGACATGAAAGATATGGGCCTTGCTGATGTGATTTTAGGAATTAAGATCACGAGAACATCAGAAGGACTTATCTTAAGTCAGTCACACTATGTGGACAAAATTCTTGAGAAATTTAACAAGAATGATTCTGGTGTCGCTAGAACACCATTAGATACAAGTCTCCATCTATCGAAGAATAGAGGAGAGAGTATTTCACAGGTGGAATACTCAAGAGTTATTGGTAGCTTGATGTATCTAATGAGTTGTACTAGACCAGATATAGCCTACACGGTTAGTAGGCTAAGTAGATATACGAGTAACCCGAGTGCCGACCATTGGAAGGCAATTGTGAGGGTATTACGGTACCTAAGATATACTCGGGATTATGGGCTGCACTATACCAGATATCCAGCCGTACTTGAAGGGTACAGTGATGCAAACTGGATATCTGATATAAAAGACTCGAAATCTACAAGTGGATATGTATTCACATTAGCGGGAGCAGCCGTGTCATGGAAATCCTCAAAACAAACAGTGATAGCCCGATCCACAATGGAATCTGAGTTTATAGCCTTAGATAAGTGTGGAGAAGAGGCTGAATGGCTACGCCATTTTCTTGAGGATATCCCAGAATGGGAAAAACCGGTGCCACCAATATGTATACATTGTGACAGTCAGTCTGCCATTGGAAGGGCACAAAGTCAAATGTATAATGGTAAGTCTAGACATATACGTCGTAGACACAATACCATTAAACAATTACTCTCAACTGGAATTATCACAATTGACTATGTGAAGTCAAAAGATAATTTAGCGGATCCGCTAACCAAAGGGTTAAACAGAGAACTAGTTGAGAAAATGTCGAAAGGAATGGGACTGAAGCCCATGAAAGAAAAGGTTTTATGAAGGAAAACCCTACCTTGTTGACTGGAGATCCCAAGATCTAGGTTCAAAGGGACAACCTACTCATAAGACCTGATGAGGTCACTGTGGGGGGATTATTCCTCAACCCGTTCCTTTATAAGAAACAGTGATATTATCATGTTGAGGTTAGCATTTAGATGCTTTAATGATTTATAAAAGAGTAGGCAGAATACTCTTGAGATTATAAATCACCTATGTGAGAGAGAAGTGGGGCCGCTTCAAAGGAGAATAAAGGGCTTAATTCTTTAGAAACTCTCACAGAACCAGGACGGTGTTCATGGCCAAACGAACACAACCGTGAGAACGGAACAGAAGTGTTGTGAACTCCTGTGTGAGGTATATGATCCTTTACACAAGAAAGCGGGACAGTTCAAGGACATCGTGTCTACTGGACAGCTAGTAAAGTAAGTGTACCTTTACAAGGGAAGGTTCAAAGGGTTACCCTACCTATCCTATGCAGGATTCACTTGTTGGAAACCACCACAGAGTCAAAATAAAATAATTTTCATTCATGTGGGGGATTGTTGGAAAAATGGCATTGAATTGAATGAGAAATTGTTCTTATGAATTGAAAATTATATTTGGGCATAAGTCCAATTGATTTGGAAATTGAAGGAATTGAAATGGGTTTAAGTCCATGGACTTATTATTGGTTATGGGTTGGGTTTATAAAAAACCCATGAAGAGGCCCAGGCCTATAAGGGCCCATAGGGCCCAAGGAGCCCATACAGGGAAATGCAGAAACTCAATCCCACATCGGTTAGGGATGAGAATTTCAAAGGGTTTATAAGTTAAGAGTAGTCTTACGATAAGTAACTACTTCAGCTACAATAAACGGCTTTCTCGCGGCTCCCACCTATGGCTGGAGGTGCCGGCCTAATTTACCGATTGGATTAATGGCCGGTTCTATGCAATTAAGGGCTCTTAACGCCCGGTTTAGCCATTTTAATGTCCGGTTCAATGCATTTACGGCCGGTTCGGGCATTCAATTGTCCGGTTCTCTGCCATTTAAACCACCAGCCCTCCACCAGCCTATAAATAGAGGCCCCCTCCATAGGTTTTAGACACACAACAAGCTCTAGAGCTCTCTCTCTTCTCCCTCTCTTCATCTGCATAGTTTTCGGTGGTTTCCAGCTTCAAGTTCCGGTTCGCCTCCAGTTGCGGGTCTCGTGCAACCTCCAGCTCAGAGTCGTTGTATCCTGGGAGATTGAAGTCCACGCTACCTCAGCACGACCAGAGGGGACGAATCAGTCTTAAGGATACTGTGATCGCCACAGGCCTCGACTCAATTAGTAAAAATTTTTCATTTTAAGTTTGTTATTTCGTTTTGTGTTATTCGATTATTTATATTTCATATATTTAGTCGAATTATCTTCTTCTCCTCCATTTCCCGGTAAGTCTTTCTTGCACTATTTTGTGCCTATAGAAAGAAAAATCAATTTATTTATAATATTTTGTTTGTGTGGCCATCGAGATTATCTATTTTCGTATTATTCCAGGATTACAAGAAATACAGTACTACTCCCATCCGTGGACTTTTTTCAATTCATTAGATCAGATTTTCAAGCGTTGTACTGTAAACATTTTTTTATCTGAACTACTAATATTTAAAAGTCGTACATGCCACTAGCTAACTCAGATTGAATCAGGTCTGTCCATTATTTAATTTTGTTTATATAAGAGGTCAATGGGTACGATAGAATGAGAAAGAGAAACAAAATGGCATCGAAGCTCCACATACGAAATCAAAGTTACAGCCTTTTGATCTCGGGTGATGGTTCTTGCTGCATAATACCTGATCCACATAAATTTTCTTCCTCGGGCAGAGACTTTTCTTTGGTTAAGTTGAATTCTTGCCCGCAAATTGTAGGCTTCTATTTCTAAATCCCACTATATATAACTCTACAATAGGGATCTTCTGTCTTAAATTATTACTTTAAGAAAAATGCTGGATAGCTGATTTCATTTTGATATGTGAAGTTCACTTATTGATGCATACTATTACTACATTTATCGGGTTTTTAAATTAATTTTTTAAACTTTATTTTAAAAAATTAATTTCTTAAATTTTTTACAAAACCTTTTTAAAAGAATTTTAGATTTTTTAATAAATTTTTATAAAATTTTAGAATTTCCAAACATTTTTCAATTCATCTAAATTTTTTCTAAATTTTCTAAATTTTAATTTTTTTTTCATATTTTATAAATATTTCAAAAAAGTTTATATATTATTTCATTTAAAAATACAAAATGGCTCACCACATCAAGAAATATATGCACTTAGCATCCATGCCAGTTGCCACGTTAGTAAAATTAACAGTTTAAGTTGAAAATTGGCAAAATGTACAAATGTAGGTATAGCTTTAAAATATTTTGTACCATTTATGCACAAAATTTTCTTTTCATACCAATTCAGAACTTCTCCCAAACTTTTTGCACCATTGGTGCAATTTTTCCTAGTTAATATTCGATCATGTTTATGTAATTTTTTAAAGAAAAATTAAAAGAAATGTCTTGCGGTAGGACCAAGCACTTAACGACAGGTTTGAATAAGGTTTGCGATGATCCTACCTTTATGCTGGTCATATTTAGTTTTGGCAACATCATGCGGACATGCTGGTAAAAAGAGAGTGCAGTGGCACACCAGTTCAAGAGAAGAACTAGCTAGAGTGCATGAGAAATTCTAAAATGATCATCTCTCACCATGTGGCGGAGGAGATACCGATCAGCATGCGACAAACGAGTAAATAAGTGTTAATCATCCCAGCAGTTACCTTAATTATTGCTAATATTTAATTGAATTTTATACTACATTATTATGAGGCGGGACCATTTAAAATTTTTTAAGGCACATAGAGTTTACCAATCTTGTGCTATAAAATTTACCTGAAATATCGATATCAGGATCAAGCAAGTAGATTTATAACCTATGAGAGGATATGGAATAAGAAATAAGTTAGCACAGAAAGTGCATCAATAGAAATTTACACTACAAGAAAACTGCTAAATGCCGACGGAGGTATCCATCGGCAATCCATCGGTATTCTATCGGTAATTTGGTTTACCAACGGAGTGCCGACGGAAAGTAGCCGTCGCGTTTTCTCTTGTCGGGAAATTGCCTATGTCGAAAATTCATCGGTAATTACGATGGATTACCGACGAAAGATATCCGTCAGCAATAGAGACGAACTAGCGACGGATTATCCATCGCTAATCTATGTTGAGCGAAGGAAAATGCCGATGGAAGTCCATCGCAAATCCGTCAGTAATTCGTCGGAGTTACCTACGGCCCCACATCTGACAGCCCAACTCCGACGGATTACCGACGAATTTTCCATTGGTAATCCTTGAAGTGTTTTCCGGCAATGATTTATCAGTGATTTGTCGGTGTGAAATTTTTATGAATATTGATATATTTTATTTTATAATTATTTATATGTTAAATTTATCCGTTGATGGCTCGGGGTGGCGCTCAGAGAGGGCTCGGTTGGCTTGGGTTGGCACTTGATGGATTTGGCCGAGGCTTGGAGTGGCGGTCAGTGGCTCGGTGGGTCCGGCTAGAGCTTGACAGTGTTGGCCGTGTCTCGATGGTGGGGCTTGGAGGTCGAGGTCGTTCGTCAAACTCGTTGGGGCTCAGTGGAGGTCGAGGCTAGGGCTCCATGAAGCTCATGGCATGCTCGCTCGGTGAATCGGGGCTGAGGCTTAGTGGATCGGGGCTGAGGATCGGTGGGGCCGGCTGTGGCTCGGTGTGGGTCGCTGTTGGGGCTTGAGGCTCAGGACTCGGGCTCGGTGGCTGTTGCTGTGCTTGCTTGGGGGTGGGGGATTAGGGCTCTGGCGTCGTGGGTGGGGGGTTAGGCTCCGGCGTCGTGGCTCGGCTCAGTGGATCGTGGCACGGATATGCAAGTGTCGGGATAGCTCGTCTGGGGCTCTACGGGGAGAGAAATCGATAGGGAAAATGAAGAGGAGAGGCTTGGGTTTGGGATATATAGGAACATTTCCCACGGATATTACCAATGGATTATCCATCGGCAAAGACCGGGAAATATCCGCCAATGAAATTCAAATACTAACGGACTTTACTAAAGGATATATCCATCTGTAAAACTCCCATTGGGTTCCCGCCATAGCGTAGCAACGGATTTGCCTACAGAATACAATTCGTCGGTAATTGCCTATGGATTTACCGACGGATTAATCCGTCGGTAAAATTCTCACGGCTTACCACCATGATATACCGATGGATTTACTTACGAATTAGTCCGTCAGTAAATTTCCAATGGATAATCCGTAGGCAAATCCATTGGTAAACTCCAAATTCCTACGGATTGTATTCCGTCGGTAATATCCGTCAGAAATAGCGACGGATTGTATTCTGCAAGCAATATCCGTCGGTATTTCCGAAGGATTGTATTCCGTCGGTATTCGACGGCTTTCTTGTTGTGTTAATCAAAACCTCTTGACCTACATTGAGCTCCAAAGTGACAGTGTTCTAAACCCCTTTTGTCAGGTATTTCTTAAAAGATTAATGCCTTATATGCAATATTAATAATAATTGATATGAGAAGTATGATGGATTAAGGGTAGGATTGTCTTAGTTAGACCTTTGGAGTTCATTGCGAGACAACTCAACAGGTTCCTGTGCACCTTCCCTGGTCGATATCCGGCTTGTAAGTTACACTCCAATTCGATCCTCTGGTACAGAAGTCGGCAAAATGCACAAAGGAATAACACAGGATAGCAAAAATGACAAAGTGAAGTAATGTTGGAGTTTATGCAACTTGGATTTTCTTAATAAATAGATGTAAATTAGATGTTGATCATTATTTATAAGAGAATATGATAACTAGTTAAGACCACTCATTAATGAGAAATTGCCACATCACCCGTGACGTGAGACAGTTGACTAGTGTGTGACAAATAGGTTGCGTTGATGAGGATTTTCGATTTAGATAATTATTAAATTAGGATATAAATACTATTTTACCATTATTAAAAATTTATTCATTGTCCATAATAATGGTTAGAGAATCAACCAGCATGGGTCATTGAAATGATTCGACATCTTTTTTCCTTTTAAATAAGATTCGAGTTTAAGTTTTATAATTGAAAAAAATTTATGTTAGAAGAGTTTTACCCTTTCAGTGAGCCGATACCATCCGATCCTGAATTGATCAAGGTTCACTAAATTTCTGAATCACAGATCATATAAGATAATGGTTAGAGAAGCATCCGTCTAAGCTATTTCAGTGAAGGAGAAGCCATGTACAGTGGATTGGGCAACTTGCTCACAACCATCAAGAGAATCCTATCACCTACCATTTGGTCCCCATCTCCTTTTCGTCTACATATCGATATTGAGGGTAAGGGTTCCTCCCCCACCCCAAGAGCCATGGAAGAGATACAGCTAATATAATGTATGTATATGTATATGCACCATTGTACATTCTTAGCATATATTCCCTTCCCAATCATCCGTTTTATTCTATGTTGTTCTTTACTTATCCACATACACCTTCCAGAACACTTTTCTCCGACTCTCCTCACAAGTTGTTGTTATTATTATTATTATTATTATTATTATTCATTGAAGAGTTTTTTTTTATATAACTAAGGTGAAAATGAAGCCAAATTGCAAATATGAAAAACTAGGGTGCAACGTTGTAACCAAATAAAGTTAAGCCCCCAACTAAGTGATGAAGTTGAAAAAAAGTGTTGAATATTTAAGTATCTGCAAAGTTAAAAAGCAAAATCAAGCTTCCGACTAATCCATTTAGTGGATTTCTTACTTGATCGATTAACCTCAGTTAAAAACATTTAACAAATTGCTGCATCTTTCCCTGGTTACAAAAGATTCGAGTTGGAGCTTTTATGGATAGAGAAAATTCATTCTGTGAGAGTTTTACCTCATAATAAGCCAGTCTAACTCGAATTGTATTAGTCAGTACACTTTGAATTTTAGGATTATCTGAGTAAAGCTAAATGCTGACCATATTTTATGGGTTGTTTGGATGGAAGATTCGGAAGGATTTGGAAGAGAAACTCTTGTACCACGTGATAGTATTGATTTGATGTTACAAATCAATAGGATTAAATGTTTTTAGATTTTTTTTTTTACTTTTAGGCTTTTATTACGAAATCTTTAAAATTATTGAATCTTATTAGTTTGTGACACCATGTCGATACTGTCACGTGGTATACTCACTACACATAATACTTTTTGGATTTGGAGGGATTGTTCTATATCTTATTTGACAAAAATATTTAGAAGAGATTTTGATGTATATTTTATCTCTCCAAATCCCTCCAAATGTCAATTTTCTTTTTCTATCGATTTGGAAAATTTTGGAGGGAGAGAGGAATAGCCAATTTTATGAGAAAAATACTCTGCACAGTGAAAGGAAAATAAAATAGAAATTTAAAATACGAGAAAGGATAAAATAATTAAATTAACTTTTTTTTGTCATTTCATAACTCTCTCCGGTAACAATATTCAAATGAAAAATTTAAAAAGATAATCTATCCGTTTAAATCCTCTTCATAACTCTCCAAATCCCTCTCTCCTGCTCAACCTGTCAAGGGTTATCACTTAAATTGAGTTATAAATTACTCTGTTAGCTCCTTTCATTTTTAGCTCTCATTGGTCACAACAGAGCAGAACTCTCATGAACCCTTGATCAATGATGAGATTGACGTGGCTGTGTGAAACTCCTTTATTAAAACATCTAATGTTTAAGACAAAGAAAGAATAGTAGCATTATTTTCATATGAAATTATTGGAGAGAATATATGATATAGGGATATTTTCGATTCGATATGACTTGGAAAATATTGAAATATTTAATTTTATGTTGAGATTTTATATTTTATGTAGCTAATATCTTCCCTAATTGATGTATCATTAGTTTATAAATCAGATAACTCTCAACACTATTTTGCGTGTGAGAATTATCCTCAATCTCTGAGCTCTGTTAGAAACTAAGATATTTTGAATTGGATTATGACCGTTGAAATTTTGTGTTAATTTATTCAACTCTTTCCATATTTTATTTTAAACTCGTGCGCTCTTTTATAACTGGAAAAAAAATATAAAATATACATTTTTGAAGAAGGTTTTATTGGTGATATGTTACTTTCACTGTGGGCAATGTATTGGCTTTAAGCCTTGAGAAAAAATTTAAAATGTTGTGCCGGTGACTGGGTGACATTGTGGGGATATGGGTCTACCTAGTTTCTTTCTGCTGGTGAAACAGTCACCTGACAAAGTTACACACTTCCATCATTTCGGTTTGCCGTGAATCAAGTTTATGATGTCAATATCAGTAATCTCTTCCTACCCTTAATCTATTTTAATTTTTTACACTATCTTCGAAGAAAGAATGCTTGACATTTAGATGGATTCCAACTCTGCCAACTCAATCAAACACTTCCTCATGGGACTGTGGCGGTTGGCGATTGAGCCACGGCTGCCATTGTTTAGTAGAGATGGAGATCAGGAGGGTTGGGGGCAGCCGGCTGGCGATCTTCAGGACAGGCACGGAGGAGGCCAGCCAAATGGGGGCTTCTTTGAAATTAAGCAAAGTTTCGGGACTCTGTGCGAAAAGTGAAAATGGTATGATTTACTCACAAAAATCAACCCAACGTTTGATCCCATCCATCACCCACTTACCTTAGGCCCCTATTTTATTTTGGTTACCGAATATTTTGGTTAGATGGGATGGGGAGTGATCATTTTTCTTTTGACAAAATACAAGCACGTGCCTTGGAAAAGTAAGTAACGGTATATAATACACAATGAGTTTGTTATATAAACCCTCTTAAGTTTTGATACATATAAAGTCTTCACATTTTTCGAGAGTCAATTTTTCACTTGTCAAGATCTAAACAGTAATTTACACAACGATCTTGTTCTGTCTTACGTATTGAATATTTACTCCTTGTAAAATGGTCTCCTCACTTGCTTCTTTTGTGTGGATGTATCTATTATTATATGTGATAATCAAGCAATTTTGGTCCCACTTTGAATTTTTTATTTTACCCTTTATTTATAAAAAAAACTGAATTTTTAAGAATTTTTAGTTAAATAGTAAAATGTGAATATAATAATTATTTCACATAAATATGCAATCACCACCTCATTCTCCTACTGTTTACTCCTTTACTTCACTCCCTTCCCTCTCTCCTCTCTCCTCTCTCTTCCTGGCATCTCTTTCTCTTTTATATTTATTGGTAATTTTTTCTTATTCTTTTCATTAATAATTCACACACTCATATTAAATATTACAATTTTACTTATCATAATTTTTTTAAAATAATATAATTTAGAAGTGTAAATAAAATATTTTTACTCGAAAAATTAATTATAATTAATTCCTTGAATTATATGAAATTCGGTCGAGATAACAAATATCGTACATAACACGAATAGACGTCTAGTATATATGCGAGTAATTATTTCTCTTTATCTTATTTTCATTTTCTGAAATTGTTTACTGTGCACAATATTCAATTTCTGATTCCAGCTTTCCAGGAGATGAACGTCGGTAATCGGGAAATCGGAAACTAATTTTTAGTTAACAAATAACCACAATGCAAATGATTGATTCCCTATTGAAAAATAAATCTCATATAGGATAATGAGCGAAAAGAACCCTAATTTCTTAAAAATTAGGCACTGTTATATAGCAGTTTAGACTTTGAGATGGAAATGAATTTTGTCTCTTATAGGTATAAATGGATATTTTACATGGAATTAAAGCACGTTATCATGTGGGCTTAGATCTTAGGATACCCGATTGTGGAACATGTGATCTGTAAGTCCGAGATCGAAAGAAAAATACATGGCTAGTGGTTAGTTATTGAACTCAATTGTGTGAAACTCGTGGTAAATGAATTAAGTAGGAAGAGAAAGTCGGACTCGAATAAAGTTGTTAGTCAGGGGACAGACAAAAAGGCCCGCCTCATTCCCAATTATTCCTTTCGCTCGGGTACGAAAGAACAATACTCGACTCGAGATCACTTGTTGATATCCCGCGACCACATGGTCCTTACCTTCCCTCCACACTCCCACGGCTTATATAAAGCTTGTCATTCCCTTTCCCATTCCTCAGTACTTTTACCATAAATATACAGCCCATTTAGATATTAAAACTTATTTTTAAGAGGTAATTATAATTTTAATTTTAACCCGACCATAATTTATACCTGTTGTAATGTTAAATAAAGATTTATTAAGGGCGTTTTTAAAAATCATAAACAATATCAATTACCTACGTAATCACATCGTGCGCATGTGTTCATAATCTCGTTACTAAATAATATTATAAAGAGAAGAAATGGAACTTGTTACAGTGGTACTGCTTTCGACTGAAATTACGAGATCTTGAGTTTAATTATCATTAGTTGTATTCCGTATTTTCCTTTTTAGCCCCTTCTAAAATTTTGTGCATTTTTTATATACCGAAAAAATAATATGAAGAGGGATCATTTGCTTCTAGATAAAGTGCAAACCTGGCATTATTTTATTTGCTACTTAGTACTAATCGAAAAAAATATATTTACCACTAAGAAGGAATTAGATATATATATATATATATATGCACTTTTATCTATTTTTCGATGATCATGAAAAACGTGGTTAAGACACCCTCTTCTGAAAAAAAATACTTATTCAAAAAATTAATTATAATTATAGTAAATTATTTATTTCGATCAACAACGACTCAATTTTTCCAATTGATTGTATCAATAAAAGACTGATGACAAAGATTACATTAATAAAAGAGTAGTTTTTTATAACCGAGGCATCCAAACACCTTCTGGCCCTGACTAGCGGTAGTTGGGACACATTCTGCTCAAGGCACATGCAATAACTGGCAAATCACGTGTGCCGGTAAAACAAGTGAACTTGATGGATTCGAAATCTATAAAGCCCCCATGCACGAATAAACGCTCATCCTGGAATTTGAACTCAAGAGGTCTTGGACTAGACCTTCCAACGCCCAACTAGTGGGCTGCTCCCCTGTCGGTAGTAAAAGAGCATATATATTGTTTGTAGTAAGGGTTAGCATCTATAATGCCAATGGCACACACAAAAATTAATATATTATATCTACTATTAACATAACACTATGGATGACTTGTCGATTGAGAGTTATTTTTTTCGCTAATATTGTTAATTTCAATCATGAATAATAAAAAATTGATATATAGCTAGAGAGAAAAGAAGAAGAATGGATCGTTGTGGGCAGGACTGTTCGTGGTTCGATTCGGTTTGAAAACCGTTTCGAACCAGACTAGATCATATTTTTTGGCTTGGTTCGTTTCAACAGTATAGTGTCTAAACCGCAATCACTTGATGAGAAAAAACAGAATTGTTTAAAATCAGTTCAAATAATTTGATAAACCGGTTTTTCTATTTTATAATTTAGCTTATCTAAATTAGTATAAAATTCTTAACTAATTTTTTATACAAATAAATAGAATCCACTAGATAAATAATAATTGGTTGAATTCGGTTCGAAATTAGCCGATCAAACCGCTGAAAATGTCATTAAATATATATTTAGTTTAAAATTGTAGATTTTAAATTTTAAATTTTATTTTATTTAATTATTAATCAGAAAATAATTTGGTTCGGTTAATCAATCGAACCAATTATATCAAGTAATTAGCTAAAACTCTTCTTGGCAAAAAACTGAGCTGTTGGCAAACCAATTTGAGTGGTTCAATTATTTTTGGTTCGGTTTGACGTGGTTCAGCGATTTGGTTTAGTTTTTCGGTTTTTATGAAGACCATAACAGGGAGAAAATTTACGGATTCAAACTTATTTTTAAGGACAGATGGGTCTTAAGATTTTACTTAACCTTCACAAATATTTTCTGTCAATTAAATTAATATTTTTAAAGGGCACTTTTAAAAGTAAAAATGAGTATAGTTTTAACTCCTACATACGGTCTACTTTTTAAGTGGCAGATCAATTACACTGTTGAATAGAATCTAAAATAAATTAAAATAGACATCGGTATGCACTACGCATGAATTTAATGAAATTGATAACATGAATACATGAATAAATGAAATTGATAACATGAATACATGAATGATTTAATAAAATTTATTTATAATTCAAATTTAGAATGTGTGATTTTTTTAATAAATTAGATTTAAAATTAAATATTAAATTTAGAAAAATGGAGTGATTTTATATATTATAGAACTGGTAAAAAGATAGAAAAAGTTTACATAAAATAAGAGAGAAAAAGGTAATAGAAGAAAAGAGTTGATAACTTTAGGAAAAAAAAAAGCACCAAACTACTAAATGTTTGCATATTTAATATAGATATAGATAACAGTGACAATGCATTTGCAAGTTTTACCTGTAATACATATTGATCTAGGAAATGCAATATTTTTGGATAAGATCCTATCAATTAGAGTAAATATATTTTTTAGAATTTTATATTATCATATTAAGAAAAAAGAAAATTGTCAGACTTGTATCAAGTTTATCGAGTGTAAAAAAATCTGACTCATATGTTAGTATAGGAATGGAAAAAGGAGGTCTGCCTTCTGGATACGATGACAAATTACCACAAGGCGGACCATCTTTTTCCACTCTCATGACTTGAGCATATTTCTTCTTATTTTAGATTTAACTAACCACGAGTTCCATACAAGGGTCTAGCGCGATGTGAGCCCACTCAATGATCGGCCCTAACAAGATGTAAAATAGTCATCGGACCTACGAAGAGAATGGTTGGTTTCCATCCAAAAATCAAAACTATTTAGTAGTGGTACTCAATTTTTTTCGTAAATCATATTTCAATTTATTATTGGTCCGATATGAGATCTCGCTGCTCAACGGTCTAGGTCTCATGGCCCCAATTATTTCCTTCATCTAGATATATCTTCTCGCTCTTCATAATTATTTATTTCTTTATCTCCAAGGTTGCTGAGATGCTCATGTCTTTATCATTCGCATCTCCTGGAGACTATCTCAAAGGGATTGGCCTTTAGACAAAGTAAAAAAGAGCTATTATGATACTTGCCACTTGCAACGAATTAGATATATTTGCATATATTTATTTTTTGATGATCATGCATAAGAAAAATTGATCAAAACATCTTTTTTTTTGAAAAAAATTCTTCATCTAGAAAAATGTTTATAATTTCCTACTCATTTCAGTTGTACATGAATTAATATATTGGATCAGTATCAAAGTGGATTGATTGAGATGATAGTACGCATGTTCTCCTTATTCCTTGTTTGGATAGAGGTTCAAGGGAGGGAAGAGAAGAGAAGAGAAGAGAAGGGAACGGAACGGAGAGGAAGGGAAGGAATGGAAATGGAAGGAAATGAAGGAGAAATTTTAACTTTTGTTTGGATGTTCTTAATAAACGAAATGAAGGGAGTGGAAGGGAAATGTTTTTAATTAATTGAGTATATTATCGTTCTGTGCTAATTTCTTAACAAAAAATAGAAGGATATTGCAGTCATTTAAATCTTTTACCTCTATTCAATCCCGGAGATTAAAGAAATTGAGCTCTTGGAGCGGAATGGAGGTAACTGTTTCACCTCAATTTCCCTTCCATCTCCTTTATTTTTTTTTTATTTTTTATTTTTTGGTTTGCACCACGCAGTATCCCCGGGCCAGCCGAAGCGCACCTCGAGACTAATCTGCTTTAAAAGTTACAAACTAAACATCATTTCACTTCCTTTCTACTCCATCCAAATTAAGTAAAATTACGGATTCGAGTCTCATAAATGAAGAGAATTCACCTTAAAAAAGTTTTACCTCTAGTAAGCTTACCCTGCTCAAACTAGAATAGTTAGAGTCCGTTAGATTTCTAAATATTAGTGGTAGAAATGGAAAGATATATTTGATCAATTTCATTAGGATTAGGATAACATATAGGTACACAAGGAAATGACTGTTTCGTCTTTTTTTTTTCTTTAAACTAATGCTCTAAGTGGTCAGTTTTTTTAAGTGCTAATTGTTTATCAATTTTCTTAAATTTTAATGACGAATAATTAAAAATTGAATATTCTTAAGGCCCGCTTATAGTTTTCAGAGTCATTTAATTTTCCGTCACAAATACAAATCTAATTAATATAAAAGGAATGACTGTGAAGATCTAAATTACTAAAAAAAACTATCACTGCCATGAAAAGTAACCCTATAATTTCCCTTTCGCTGCTCTTTAATCTTTTTCTTTTTTTTCCTTCTATTCTATTTTTTGTTTTTATTTATTTTTAGTCACGTTTCTATAAATGTTGACAATACTATCGAAAAACTAACAATCAATCGCTAAACCATCATAGGATATTATTTAAAAATAAAAGAAAAGAAGATATGAGAATTTCTCTTCACTGTGCTATGGAAAATTCTTTGCATAGTGCAGGATTACATCTAATAATAACACTATTGTGAAATTGGTCAAAACAGTGAGTCATACATGGAGAAGAATATGAAATATGTGCATTAGAAAGCAGCAGAGAAAAGAGATCTCTACTTGGGAAAGCAATCAGATTGGGTATTTAACTTCTATACTGGGAAAGAATGTGGCATGGCATTAATTTAATTAAGAAAGAAGATTCAGATAGGAACTAAAAAAACAGAGAGAGATAATGAATAGACATAAGTTAGTTCATTTAATTCGACACTTAGTTGAATGGAGAGAACTCATACTAGCAGATTTTTACCCTTTAGTGGGCTGTCGGCCTGATTCAGACTAGATCAGGTAGTCGCTTATATTTTTTTTTAATATTACTGGTGCATTAAAAGAAAGGGAGAATGATGATGACCTTCAATAAAAATGAGACTAATCACCATAAAGTGAATAAAAAAGATAAAATGGACCTTAAGTGTTCAATTAAAATGGAAAGTGAATGAAGGTAGGAGTATCCTCGTTATAATAGTATAGAAGATATGTATAGCTTAGTGCTTCCATGAACATTATTATCACATTTGAAGGGGTAGATCAATTGTGGCAACGAGAAATAGATCCTAATAAAGATTACAATATATACTATTCAGTCTCCATTGGTTTTTTTTTTTGGGACATCCGGCTGTGTACACCAAAAAATATATCATAATATAAATTAAATACTTGCGAGTTGTGTTGAATTTCTAGATATTAAATGGTATACATCGAAAAATATAAGTGAAACGCATTTTGAGGTTTCATCTTGAAGGTTAATTCTTATTAAAAAACTTGTATTAAAAATGGTTTTTTTGACAAAATAAGATGACAACAAAAGTGATGATCAAGCCACCTGCTACATAATGTTTAGAATTTCGTATTCAATCACAAATATCTCAGAAGAACTAAACAAACAATGCTCATTACTAACTTTGTCAACGTAAGATCACATAAACTATAGCATAGATTAAGAAGTAGGTGTTACCCAGATCCAAATAGCACACTTGCACTATATATATATATATATTTACAGATGCATAGAAGGAATTTGACCATAGAATCTTTGATTCATCAAATCATATTGGACTGAACTTTGAACTAACACATCACAGCCGTAATGTGGTCATTTTCTTCTAGATAAAGTGAAGAGATAACTATTATGAATTATGATGTTCACCACTTGAAGGAGAACAAGGTAAATATCCAAATACCTAACTCTTTTATAATCGTGAACGAGAAAAACGTTTGGTAGTTCGTGAAGTAGGCCTCCATTTGGGGGCATAAAGAAGATCAACCACTAGCAACTTTATGGAATCTCAGATTGAGCATCCAAAGATAAACCCTAATTATAATTCTTTCTTTTGTAATCTGCCCGACACCAATACACTTGACATATGATGTCGAATGCCAAGCCAGTTAATCGATTATTTTTGTCATTGAACATATATCAATTTTTCAAACACAAGTGGTACGGATGCTGTGAATGGAATAAATGTGGATTGAAATCTGATATGGCATGTACGTGACACGAGAAACTCCTATATATATAAAGGGTACCATCTATTTGACTATCTTTGTTAAACAATACTGTATCAGAAATTTAGCATAATTGATACTGATGTAATTCATGTTAATTGGCTTATAGCTTATAAATGTAATAAACTCGTTCTATATAAGATTTTAGGTGCAAGTTTTCATATTAGGAATTGGTTAAACCGGGCATTAGCCAATAGATGTTTTCTCTATTCCTCTAGATGAGTGAAAGTATTCAATCGAGTAATCAGACTACGTAAGCATGCTGATGCGTTATGTCTGTCTAATTAAAATTCATCATTTATATATACACACACATATTTTCTAACTAGGGATCATAATTTACTACAGTTTTTGTAGTTTAGGATCTTTTAGGATTTAATAATTGATTACATCAAGTCCTGATTAGACATATATACCACGTCAGTATTGACACGCAGTGCAACCATTGCAATGAAAACTCTCTCAATGGGTGGATCCAACACACTCTATCGTCCCAAAATTATCAGAAAAAGCTAATTACAAGCTGCCACTGACAAGAACCTTACACTTATCCCCTTTCTTTTTTCAATTGTAGGATGATCTAAATAGTTTGTTTTCACGTTAACTCGAGCATAGTTACTGAGAAATTCTTGGATGAACTAAGTTTATGGATAACATGGTAGGTTTAATTAATGAAGATTTGGCATGTTAGCAAGTATTTTAAATCATGTTTAATAAATTAATATTATTAGTTGATAGAAAAAGTGATGTGATACTATATAATGACTATTAAATATGAATCGATAAGAGTTCATGGATGACGTAGTGAACTGAGTTTTTGCAAGAATCTTACTTAGTTGCTGGAAAGTTAACCCTCCAACGGTAACAGGAGAGAGCATTGCGTACAATGGATATATCACATGACAGTGCTAACGTGGTATCACAGACTAATAAAATTTAATTAATTAAAGGTTGTTAAAAAAAATCATTTGAAATAACCAAATACTATGAGCTTATGATACCAAATTAGCATCGCCACATAGTTTACCTGTTACATATAATACTTTCTCATGTAATGGGTCCCTTACCCAACTAAGAAGAGATAAGAACTTTTTCAATGAAAAGAGCAGTATTTTTATTTTTTTGGTAAATAATATCTAATATACAAAAATTCAATAGGTTCTAAATAATTTAAGTTTAATTTATATCAGTCCATTATAAAGCAAAGTTCTCTTAACATAAATTTTCTCTATTTATAAAATTTAAACTCGAGATTTTACTTAAAAGAAAATATGTTTTACTATCTCATCAATCGTGTCGACAGAGGAGGTAAATCTTTTTAATTCCGCTGTTTTTTCTACCAATGGAAGTGGGCTTTTGGATTAGAAAAGATCTTATGGAGATCTCCACCCAAGAAATGTTGTTACTATTTGATCCGTGCAGAAATAATCATATGATATCCAATTAGTTAAATACTCTTCTCTTTTATATATGCATACAAAAAGAATTCTGGGTACTGAATTGAGGAATCGAGCCAAGGACCCGTGCAGACCAACCCAACCAAGGGTATCACAGGAAAGCAAAAAATTATCGATTGACCGAGGTTTCATGAATAACAAAGCAGCTGAACAGTAGATGTTCTTAGCCTTAGACCGGAGGCCAGGAAATCACAAAATGTTACTCCTATATTTGATCCCTTTTTCAAGTCTCTTTTTATTTTGGTTGAAAATAAAAGTATTTAAAATAAATTTTTTTCTTTTACTTGCCGTTGAGATATTTAGTTATTTCTAGTGTTAATTCCAGATATTTTTCCTGAAAAATTCTTTATTAGATAAACGCACTTAGTATTTCCAATCTACTCGATGGTTACGGTGCAGAGTGTGTAGAGTTGGCTAGTGAACATGTGTTGGAAATTGGACGAGAGCTTCTGGGACAAAACAAAAGTGCCGTTTTCCAAGTTGTGCTTTATGAGAATATAGACAGTTCACTAACAATTTATCTCTGCGCTCCATCAAAAGAGGAACCCAACCATTCAAACATTTCAGGCTGTCTCTCTCATACGATAAACGGTTCTACACGGGTATTTTACATGATAATACATTTACAGCGTCAAAAACTAATAAAATTCAGTCATTTTAAAAAAAATAATCCTATAAAACCTGAATCTTATAAATCTGTAATACAACATAATCACTATCACGTAATACTGTGTTCATTACGTATAAAACTTTCTCGTCCCTCACGTACACACCACAATACAAGATCATAATTGGAATTAGAGGGTGATAGAATTATCATCCCTTCGAATTCAAAAAATTTATGAAATATTGTATAAATTATACTTAACTTTATCTTTTCTTATTATGTTATCTTATTTCCTCGCTTTAAGAGTGTACCTCCTTTTTTGTTAAGCTTTGCTCGTTCAAAAGATTTTTCAGATTCGTTGCCAGGTGACGCATACAAAAGGAAGAACCTTTTTGACTTTTTGACTGATATTGGTCGCCCTCATTCTCTATTTTTGGCTTGTTCTGTTTGTATGTGTCTGAGCTAAAAATCTTAACCCCGTGGAAATTAGTCAAACACGTGTGTCGCCCATTTCCCACTTGACAAAGTTGTCAGACGGAACCACTAATATTCATGCCAACCCGACATGGTTTTTAACTTTCATGTTCATTTGGAACATCATAATAAAGATCACAAGCGTCAGTTATTGATTATGCTCCTCATTAAAGTTTTACGTTGAAGGATAGATTTAAGGGTCGCAAGTGCACGAACATCCTTTGATATCCATAAAATCCATAAGATTTTATACAAAATTTACTATTTTCTATCAATATTTTTTATTAGACTATATTATTTTACACCACAAAAACAACCTTTAACTCTTTTTTTTTTTTTCTCAATGTCGCTCTCTTACCTCGATTTTAGAGATCCTCCCTGTTCACATTCAAAACCAAAACAAATTAAAAGGCTTATGATCTCTTGTCTCTATCCCTATTACACTCAAGAACGTGCAAACAACAGTTTCCACCGGCTGTTAGTTGTGCAATGTACAGTGTTTTACCACTCATTATAGCCTGAAGTGAATTTCGTATGGGTGACGTCAATTTTTGCATATATTCTTCACGATTTTATAGGTTTCTTGCAGTGTTTTTCTACGGCTCGATACTGCTTGATGCAGGAGGACGACTAGGGATCGAGCCGGAACCGAGTGAAGGAAAAAGCGAAGGGAAGGAAAAGGAGTACTGAGATCATTAGGAGTTATGACCGCAGCTCTGGCCAGTTGTGGCGCCTGAGCCTCATCGAGACACACTTCCCAGTCCGACCTGAATTTGTCGAGATACTTCTTCAAGCTCATTGCAAGGTAATTTTTAGATATTTGAAGACCCGAAGTAAGAGGGGTGCGGTTGAAAAAATATCGAAGAAGATTCGGAGAAAATGTGAGAAAAAATAAGGGATGCAGTAGAAAATATGCGAAAAATGGGTGAGAAAAGCTATGAAGGATGGCTTCCTTAGGGTTTGAGTAAGGGGGAGCACCCGATTCATGCAAGAAAAGGAAGGAGCAATCTTGGAGACATTCAAGGCCATATCAAGCGGGACCAAGTTCCAATATCGACGGGCACACTCTCAGTACAACTCTTCTTTAAAAAAAAGAGTAAAACACTCACTTTGATTCCGAAATTTATACTCAACCAACGCTCCACTCTCTAATCTTTTTTTACCAACAATTAGGCTCAAACATCCATATTTTTGCTAACAAGTTGGTCCAACTATCAACTTGCTATTAAAAATGCCAATATGGAATTCGATGTGTCACTTACAGCATTAGATTTATAATTTTTTTATTGGCAGGATATTTGTTTTACTGAAGAGAAAGGTGTAATGACTATTTTATTTTTAACTATTGATCATATTTCCAACGAGCTTTGTTTTTAAACCAATAGTAATTTGTTGGAAATATGATTGATAGTTATAGATAAAACAGTTATTACATATTTCTATTTAGCAAAACGACGTTGTTTTAATATTTTACTAATAAAAACGTATAAATTTAATACTGTATGTGATACACGAACTCCACGTCAGTATTTTTAACGGCAAGTTGACGGTTGGACCAACTTGTTGGTAAAAATATGGATGTTTGAGCCTTATTGTTGGCAAACAAAGATTAGGAATGAAGTGTTGATCGAGTACAAATTTTGAAATTAAAGTGACTATTTACTAAAAAAGAAATCAATGGATTCTAATTTAATTTCCTAATTCTACATGTGTTTTTTTATTTTTATTACTTGATTGTTGATTTATTAAATACTATTTTTACTAATTTATACTTACTTTCTAATGGCCTAGCATCCAATAAAATGAGTAAAGGACATCAGTGAACTCAAAGGGGAGAATTCGTATTCGCGCCAAAGTTGGTATAACATAAGATAACTGGTACTGAGAGATTGGAACTATTTATGAAGAGTATCGAAAATTTTGTTTATCGCCAAGCGTATCTAATTACAGTTAGGTCGTAAAGGGCTTCCTCGTAGTAATAATATATAAACATAGTAAGTCACTACTTTTAAAGGAGGCACTTTCTTAGTGTCATCATGTAAGTACTGAGAAAATATTGTATGTAATGAGTATATCACATGAGAATATTTACACGGCGTCATAAACCAATGGGATTCATTTATTTTTATGATTGTTAATTTTATTTTTAGATTTTATGAAAAAAAAATTAAAATGGCTAAATCTCATTAACCTGTAAAATCACATAAATACTGTCACATAGTATACCCGTTATCTATAACATTATCTCCATGTAGTGATAGGAAGAAAGTGCCTCCTTCGAAAATAGTAACGTATCATATGATGACACTGTTAAATATTAGACATTCCCTTGGTTTTCAAAGTAGGAATCGCACCTCTAACTTGAACCAATGATCTTTTTATTATCAATGTATTTGGACAACCTTTATTCCGTGGAAGGATGTATTTATGGTTGGTACTAAACTTGAAAAACTTTTGTAAAATTGTACATGTATTTAACTTAATTATTATTATTTTTTATTGAATTATCTTATTTTTTTCTCCATGAATTTGTTATATTCCTTTCTCATTGAATTTCACCCCTTTTGAACAAATTTTCTGTGTCCTTCCTTGATTCCACGTAGCATTATATATATATACCCAAACGTTATGCAATATGATATCGTATAGCATATGAATCCTCCAAAGAAAGTGATAACGATATGTCCATATTGTGTACATATGTCACATGCTGGCATTTGTTCGATGGAGAAAACTAGGGTGCGTGCAAAAACTGATTTGATCCCGGAGCCGGTTTCAAATCAAATTGAATCGAAAGAACTAGTTCGATTTGGTTTAGTATATATAGCAAGTATGAACTACATCTGATTTTTGTGAAAAAAATCTGCTTAATTGAAACCAATTCAAGTAACTGGTTCAAATAAAATAAAATAATTTGGTTCAGCTGGAAACCAGTTTGAACCAAATAAATTGGTTTTGAAACAGTTTATTTTGGGTTAAAACCAGTTTGAACAGAACTGAATTGGTTTTTGAACCATTCAATTTGATTCGAACTACATCAAATTGGTTTTGAAATTGTATTTTTATGTTAGTATTATATTATTATTAAAACCCATTTCAATTCGGATCGAACTGGTTAACCGCATCAATTACACTTAAAAATTAACCAAACTTCTTTTCATCCAAAAAACCGTACCAACATAGAGCCGGTTTGGAGAGAAGCTGTTCAAACCGATTCGGTTCTAGCTTGGTTCTCCCCTAACCTTTTGTATTTTTTTTTCGCACACCCCTGGAGAAAATGTTCGGACTCTCGGAAATAAAAGGTCCATGGTCATCGTAGCTAGGCACCACGCCAGCAAGACCCCTTGGAAATTCTGTGGCCGTCAACAAGATGCAGCGGTGTTAATTAGCACGAGTCGCACGGCATTCGGTCGATGATCACAGATGAAAACCGTGTTGAAATCCACGAGAACGTTGGTTGCACCTTTCTTATCGCAATCTAAGTGAAATAACGTACCAATGAACAGATTAATTTGTGGGTCGGTCAAAGCGTGACCCTTACTATTCTTAGCTTAAAAAAATTCTTTTCCAGAAAGAGGACTACCACTGGAGGTCGTGGGTTCGATTTCATCTGTGGGACTTTCCGTTCTTCTTTTATCGTATCTTCCTTATATCCTTTTCGGTCTTATGCACCTCTTCCGTATTAAAAAAAAAAGAGTATCTTTCCCTTCTTTCGAGCAAGTGAGATCCATTTCTTGAAGGGCCGAGTACGTCATTATCAAGAGAAATTCTTGCATGTAACTATATAATATTACAAATTAAAAAAATTATATTATTTTTAGGATTTTATAAAAATATTGTAAAATAACTAAATTTTAATGATTTGTAATACCATATCTAAATACTGTCACATAATATTTCATTTATACAAAAACTCTTCATTATCAACCCCGAGCCAGCTAACAGAGAATATCCATTTGGAACTTATGCTATAAGCCGATGGTTCCCTCTCATTTTCTTTTTCCATATATAATAATAATTAACTCTTCAATGTAATTGATATTTTTAGTGAGATAATTGAAGAATTTTTGGAGACCTGGTGTTGTACTTGGGAGAGGTGAGGGCAACGTGTCTGATGTTTTTATGGCTTTCCACGTGTCCAGGCAAATGGAATGATATCAATGAAAAGTTTTTGTTAGACCATTACTTTAAAAAGAGCAAGAAGATTAAATCGAGTTAGATAAAATTAGAATAATTAGGGAATCCCTTGTGGAAATTGTCCGAGATGGATGTGTTGATTATGCGCACGCCTCTTAGGCGCATAAATGAGCAGCATCTCCCAAATGTTAGAACTCTTCTGGAAATCGGGCTTCTTAGGAATAATGCAGCTCAGCTACTGGCATAAGATTTTCTCTTTGGTTGTGGTTGAGTGTTCAATTCCATATCAGACAAGTAATGAATTCAAATCGGATTTATAAGAGGATCGGGTACTACTTACCTAGCAGCTTAGACTTTTTAAGCAGAAACGGACTAAACTCTTGTACGTTTAGGTGAAAATTTTACATGATATCAAAGAGTTTACGTGTGGGCTCATATCTCTCGAGGCTCGAGTTTGGAACTAGTGTATCTAAGCCTGAAATTGGAAAAAAAATGTTTGACTCATTTTTTGTTATTGAACCCGAGTTTGGAACTCGCGGTAAGTGAATCCAGTACATAAGAAACAGCTCAACTTTAATAAAATTGTTAGTCCGAGTACGGGAGAGGAATTCTGCCTTGTGGTCGATTGTCCTCGATCCCCCTCAACCGAGTATATGGAAGAAAAATGGGTCTCTGTGTCATCTATTGATGCTGGTGTTTAAGGGTATGTGATAAACGTGAGCAGCTTGGCTGTCATATAAGGTAGGATGTTAAGAAATAAAAATCTTACACCGAAAAATTCATAAGACAGACCCTGTTAATGAATATGTGGGTATCATTATCTTAACATATTAGATTTTTATATAGATATAGTCTCAATCTTGTATAGGTTCGTTTGAATATTTTACTGTTGTATGCTATCTCATATTTAAAAATCTAACATGATATAGGCTCTAACTTGACTGGCATAATGCAGGAAAAAAATCTCTTTTAATTATAGATACCTTCATTCATAAAATTTTAATTCGAAATTTCACTCAGAGAAAGGGAAAGAGGTGTAGAACCACCTCAGCTATCTCGTATAATTCACATGTTTAAGAAACATAACACTGTGCAAGCACACCAAATTATAATGTTATATAAATATATTGAGCTCTTAATTTACATGTTGGGAGTTTAAGAAATCCCTTTTTTTTTTTGGGTAATTGTGTTTAAGAAATCTCAAGTGAAAGAATTAGAGGAATTTCATGCGTTGATAATTAAGTAGGATGGGATTCCACATGAATGGATGTAGAAGATATGTTGAGAGTTGAAGAAACTGAAGCAAAGATTTAAAAAAAAAAAAAAGCGTAAAATCATGAGTTTAAGTGCGTGAAAAAGATAATTTGATAAAAAGAGATAAAATTCATATAATATGTCATAATTTTTTGAATAAGGGATCACATGCACCCCGTAAATTAATACCTAGATTTCACCAACTAATTAAAGTCCATGGATGTATTAACTCTTGGGATTAATTAAAAAAAGAAGTAAAATATACGTATGGTTTTGCTGTGGATCCGTACACTATGCATCCTTGAGCGTGAAGAACGAAAATCACATCTTGATCAAATTTTTATTTCTGGAAAGTGTTCCAATTAATGAGGCAGCCGCGTGTCCTCATTTCTTCGTGAAAATTATCGACAGTTCGTGTTATTCGAGATTTCGATAGTTTTTTTTTTAGTGATTGCATCACTTCCCATACACAAAACATACCAATACAATCAATACAGGTTGGTTCAAGTCGTAGGACATTTGTTCTTTTTAATAAGTGTCTCGGGTTTGAATTTTTGTGAACTGAAAAAACTGATGTAAGGAGAGTTTTACCCCTTAATGAGATGACCTGGTACTTCTGAATATCGTTTATGCATACTAAAAACACATGCCAAGACACCAGACACCACTCATTCCAGGTAAGCAACCGAAGAAGAGAGAAATGGAGATCCTTTATGGCAAACATCTAAAGGGGAAAAAAAATTAATAAAGTGGTATATTATAATATGAAAACATTGTTTATAATAATAAATAAATAAAGAAGAAGAGAAGAAGAAGAAGGACCGGACTGTCCTGTTGGAAGAGTTATGGGGTCTCTCTCTTTCCACAGTGGCAGGGAAGAAGGATACGATAAGAGATCAGGAATGAGATGCTCCAAGGCGATCATTATTTCTCCTGCATTTAACATCAAATTTGGACAAAACTATTATTTGACCAGTAATAATGCTAAAGCTATATATTAACCTTAGGAAAGGGGGTTATCGAAGTAGAGTGCTCGCCTTCAATTAAGTATAAAGGGATTACGGATCAGTCGGTTCTTGTCGGCGGTACTTCACATGACTTGTCACATCTCTTTCCTCGATCTCTTATTAGTTTGATGATGCGCTTGTTTTGGGTGGAGGGTGAGTCTCAATGAGCATAATCCTAAGGGATGGATTTGGGGGTGCGCGGAGGTGATCTCCCCCCTCGAACTCGAGAAAATCTATAAAATATTATATGAATTTCACATGATTTTATCTCTTTTTGTTAAATTATCTGATACCTTCCCATTGAACTTGTCTTGATACTCTCAGGATTGGATTTAGGGGAGTGTGAAGGGACATCCCTCGAGAAAATCTGTGAAACAATTTACAAATTTCACTTGATTTTGTATATTTTCGTTGAATTATCTTATTTCGCCCCCTTATACTTTTTCTCTTGCTCTTCCATTGAATTCCTTTCCCTCAAAGAAATTTTTTGGATCCATACTTACTTTCCATTGTGTTTAGCTCCCATTGGATAAATTTTTCACATATGCCCCTAATAATTCCCTTCATTTCTTTCGGTACACAAACGAAGCACGAAACCCTTGAAGGAAATAGAACAAACAGGAAATAAAATGAGCATGAAGAATCTCACTTATTAGAATTGAATCAAGAATCACTTGAATGTAGATCGAGAGCAGTACCGCTGCACTAAATCTTATTTCTCTGATAATTCCTTAATTAATTGATTGTTGATATACAAATAGTTAATTGAATAATTCCATAAATGATTCATTCCAGCAGAACCCTATTCCCTGTGTGGAACCGATGATGGAGAGCCAAGACACGTGCGGGATCTCGACCAGAGGTCCTCCTTGAAAGATGATCAAATAAAGATGCGAGACGGAAACTATTGGAATAATACATCAAATTCGAAATTCTCCATTCCTACGGTCCTGCTCGGTGTGCTATATAAATGCCACGACAAGTCGATCCATCCGAAACGTGAAAGATAGAGACAAGCTCAAAACAATAACAGCATCTCGAGCATCAGGTTAGCATTAACCTGCTGTCTGCCTGCCAGCTTTCATTGGAAGAAACTGAAACTTGAGGACGGTATGTGTATTCTCGATTTCCATTCTACGTACTATGCATTGTTTTTAATTTTTCAATGCCTATTGAATCCAAAGCCATCGCATACTTTATGGGACTCTCGAGCGACACGGCATCTGACCGTGACGTCGAGTCATATCGACAGTATCCAACGTCAAATTGACACGCATGCGGATTAGGTATTTTTGTTAGTGTAATCGATTCTCAAGGTGCATTAGATCTGGAATTAAATAGATCTTGGCCAAATCGATCATGGCACGAAACAACCGTCACAAGTTCCATCGATGATCCTTGGTGTCCTGGGATTCTGTTCCAAGGCAGGGTTAGGTTTCAGAAAGGGAAAGTAATTGCATTTTCCTGCCTCTTTTAGGAGCAAAGTGTTCTCCCTCATGTAATGATAATACTTATATGATAATATTAATTAATAAATTTATTTATTTTGAAAATTTTTTATATAACCCTAAAAATTAAAAAAATTAAAAATAAATAAATTTCATTAATTAATATTATTATACAAGTATTAACATGTAATGACACTGTTATTGTCTCCTCTTGTGGGAAAAATCCAACAGGACTTTCAGCACGGGTTAGTTATTAGTCGGTATAATAAAAAAGGGGTAATAATATACATAAATACCTTTCCAATATCAGCTACGTGAGGTATTTTATTATAGAAAGCTTTCTACGTTACAATATTATCACGTGACAGTATTTATGTGAAGATATCAATCTATTAAATAAAGTTATTTTCAGAGTTTTATCTTTTATCTTTGGGATTTATAAAAGATACAAAATAATTTAACTTTATTAGTTAGTATATTCATATAAATATTATCATGTAATGATATTGTTACATGCAAAAATCTCTCATTTTATTAGCACTACTAATTCATGCAATCCCCTATCTAAGAAGACAAGACACCGACTATAAATTTTTAATGATAGAAATTACTAATTGAATTATTAAAAAAGGTAAACAAGTTTTTCTTGCTCAAACAATTAATATAAATATTATTAATTACAATATTTTTTTAATATTCTTCACTATGAAAATAGAACTACTTGAGATTTTCGTTATTACAAATTCTTGCGTTGAAACAAATAAACCACGTAAATTGTGTGGTGTCATTAATTACATTGAAAAATTTTTGTATATATCACGTAACAGTATTAATGTAATATCACAAATCAATAAACCTTTGTTATTTTTAGAGTTTTACTAAGAAAAATTATAAAAATGACTAAATTTTACGAGATAACATCAGTACTAATACATATATAGTGTATCCGTTACACACGATACTCTCTCCATTATATAAGTACACACATGTAGTTGTACAGGAAGATAAGAGATACCTTTGTCGTCAAAACGTCAGTTAACTAGACATCCATCCCGAGTCCATCCTTCTCGGACCGCGCAGGACATGCCCGACAATTATTGGGGTCAGCCGGGGAAAGCAGTTTTGAAGTTTGTCGTTGACTCACGCGTCCACTGGACTGGACTGCACCCATTCCATCACGTGGCCGAAGCTCTCTTCCCAGCACGACTTCCTATATATATCCTCCCATCCCCTCTCCCGATCCCCAACCAAATTTGCCTGAAAATTCATCGTCCACTCTCAAACAAAGAGAGACACCCGTCTGTCTTGTCAGGCTCGGTCTAGGCGATCGTCACTGCATTAAAACCTTTTTCTCTGGGAGAAAAGTCTAACTCTGTTTTGGTGTGTTTGGTTTGTGCTGTGAAATCTGCCCAATAGATGGATCACCAGAGCGCGGCAGCAGACCCCAACAGCCAAGTCTTCAGCATCACTGTCGATGCGCAACTGCAAGGCGGCTCCAAGTGCTTCGACGACGATGGCCGTCTCAAAAGAACCGGTAATAATAATCGACATACATCATTTCATGTTCCGAACATAAAGAGACAGAAGAGAGGGTTGCTCGAGTGAGTCTTTTAACGATGTTTGTTTGGTTGCAGGGACCGTGTGGACCGCCAGCGCCCACATAATCACGGCTGTAATCGGGTCCGGAGTGCTGTCCCTGGCTTGGGCAACCGCCCAGCTTGGCTGGATCGCCGGGCCAGCCGTGCTCTTCCTCTTCTCCTTTGTCACTTACTACACGTCCGCCCTGCTCGCCACCTGCTACCGTTCCGGCGACCCCGTCACCGGCAAGCGCAATTACACCTACATGGACGCCGTCCGGGCAAACCTCGGTGAGCGAAGCCTCCCTCCCTCGAAATGTTATCATGGACTACTAGTAGCCCAAGTGGCCTTTCTTCTACTTTTTATACGTGTAGATTAACATTGATAGATTGAAACGTGAAATATAAGTAAAGTAAGATATAATAACCTATAAACTTAATAGTTTTAGATTTATATAGGTCCAATCTACTAATACACCTGGTTCTAATTTTTAGTTTTTGCCATGTGAACTCCCCACCTAGTCAGGTCTATGTAGAGCCATGGTAGCCAGTAAAACTGAAAATAAAAGAAAAATGTCTGATTCGTTATAATTATTTCTACATATTTTAGGTGGATATGTGCCAAATTTCTCAGAGTAGTAAAAATTTTACCATTTGTGTTGTTCCTTACTTTTTTTTTTTTGGGGGGGTGAAACTGTTACAGGTGGGTATAAGGTCAAGTTATGTGGGCTGGTTCAATACCTGAACCTGTTTGGAGTTGCCATTGGCTACACAATTGCTTCCTCAATCAGCATGATGTGAGTATTACCATATTCATCCCTACAAACTAAGAAACTTTGTTCAATTGGGATTGATCTGAGGGTTCCCTTTCGTGTGGAATTGAACAGGGCCATCGGTCGATCGAACTGCTTCCACGAGAAAGGCGAAGGAAACCCGTGCCATTCGAGCAGCAACCCGTACATGATCGCCTTCGGAGTGATCGAGATACTCTTGTCTCAGATACCGGACTTCGACCAGCTCTGGTGGCTCTCCATCCTGGCTGCTGTCATGTCCTTCACCTACGCAACCATCGGTCTCGGCCTTGGGGTTGCCAAGGTAGCTGAAACCGGGAAGTTCCAGGGAAGTCTGACCGGTATCACCATCGGGACCGTGACCCAGACCCAGAAGATATGGAAGAGCTTCCAGGCTCTCGGAGACATCGCATTTGCTTACTCATACTCCATCATCCTCATTGAAATTCAGGTATACTAGACTTTCTGAACTCGACCTCTATTGAACTAACTTCACGCCACGGGTCTTCAAAACTCATCAATGCGACAAAATTTATGGTGAAACAGGACACCATCAAATCCCCACCATCAGAGGCCAAGACAATGAAAAAGGCAACCTCGATAAGTGTCGCGGTCACAACTCTGTTCTACATGCTCTGTGGATGCTTTGGCTATGCTGCTTTCGGGGACATGTCCCCCGGAAACCTCCTTACCGGTTTCGGTTTCTACAACCCTTACTGGCTCGTCGACATAGCGAACGCCGCCATCGTGGTCCACCTCGTCGGTGCATACCAAGTCTTCTGCCAGCCCTTGTTTGCATTCATTGAGAAGCACGCAACGCATCGGTTGCCGGAAAGCCAGTTCATCACCAAGGAGATCGAGATCCCGATCCCTGGCTTCAAGCCCTACAAGCTCAACCTCTTCAGGCTAGTCTGGAGGACGATCTTCGTGATCGCCACGACCGTCATCTCCATGCTGCTCCCGTTCTTCAACGACGTGGTTGGGCTCCTCGGAGCGCTCGGGTTCTGGCCGCTGACCGTGTACTTCCCAGTTGAGATGTACATTGCCCAGATGAGGATCCCCAGATGGAGCACCAAGTGGGTCTGCCTCCAGATCCTAAGCCTGGCCTGCCTCATTGTCACCATCGCCGCCGCAGCCGGCTCCGTTGCAGGCGTCGTGCTCGACCTTAAGTCGTACAAGCCCTTCTCTACCAGCTACTGACATGAATCGACCGGAGTCAGAAAACGAACATCAAGAAGTTAAATTCGGGTTCAGGATTATAAGTATGGCTCCAAGTAGGGAATTTTACTTGTATTTGTTGCTAAAGATAGTTGAAATCCAAATATCAGCAGCTTTCGCTTACTGCAAGAAGAAACCAGTGTTGTAATTAAGCTGAATGCTCCTCCATGACAAGCTTGCCGTAACTTTTCGAATTATTTTCCAATGAGAAGAATTAATGAACTTCAAACACGTGGCCTTTTTCTGTCCGGGACAAAAAGGTCAGAGGTGCGATTAGAAGTCTGGGGACGAACCTAGAAAACCCATCAAGAAGGTGAAATTTAATAAAAATGTAAAAGAAAATGAGTTCAAATACGTGAAATAAAATAATTTAATAATAAATAAATAAAATTAAATAAAATTTATATACTATTTCATGAAATTTCTTAATTTTAGTGACGGTGATTGCCTTTGAGCACCCTCCTAAATCAATCTATGGGTGTGGCTAACTCGAATGTCGGGCATCTAGGCAATTGCAGTGAGCTGTTTCGGTCGTGCTTCGAAGGCTCGGTGGTGAGACTCAAATTGCTGTCGGCACAATTATTCAAAAGCTAATGTTTAAAGGTTCCATTGTTTAGCCCTTTTTTTTTTTTCTGGTGCTGTGAATCTGTACATTGGGGTACTCAGCAAAAAAGAAGACATAATCTGCAGAATATTTGTATGTTTTACCAAGAAAGTGACCCGCTGATTGGTTGGACATCATTGACCCAAATGTTTTGACGTGTTGATTTTAAGGTGCTGTCAATCAAAAAAGCAGCTTCATGCCGTGACAAAGAAGGAAGAAAAACGAAAATGGAAAGTTTAACTTCATGAGGTCAGGAAACTTACACCGTAGGTACAAAAATTTTTATTAATATAATATTTTAATATAAAATTTTTTTCCCATGTTAGTATCTACACACATTGCCACATCAGCACAATTAACGATGTTAGTGTAAATTTAACGGTTTATACAAAAATTCAGAATAACACAGGATAGGTTTTAAAAAATTGATAAAATATCTTAAATCGATCCAAAACGATCTGGAATTTTTAAGGGCTGACCCCTTAACTCTACCAACCACTAAAATCATTTTAAAACTCTCAAAATACATCAAAAATAAAAATAAAAAAATCTTAAAATAAATACTAGATAAATTTTAAAAGGTCGATAAATGACCTGAATCGATCCGAAATGATCTAAAATTTTCAAGAACCAGCTCTTAAACTCTACCAAAACCTAAGACCATCCTAAAATATACTAAAAATATTAGAAACAAAACTAAAAAATTCATAATAAGGGTTGGACAGATTTGAAAAAGTTAATAAATGACCCCAAATCGATCTGAAATGATCCAGAATTTTTAAGAACCAACCTCTAGAGTCTTCCAACACCTAAGACCATCCTAAAACATAAAAACACATTGGAAACAGAACCGAAAAAATTCAGAATGGGGGTTGGATAAATTTTAAAAAGTTGATAAATGACATCAAATCAATCCTAAACGATACAGAATTTTCAAGAACCGGTCTCTAGACTCTACCAACATCTAAGACCATTTAAAATATGTAAAATGCATCAAAAACAGAACTAAAAAATTAGAGAGGGACAGATACCGAGAGAGAGTGGATCGGAGAGGGAGTGAGCCGTGGTTGGCGTGGGTGCTTCACTCTTTGTAAATCATGGTGGTTTTTGGGAGACGATGAACAATGTCCTGAGCATTGTTCACTCCCGTTCTCTCCTTTTTTTTTTAATTTTTAAAATTTCAATTTATTTTTTTAGTTAAAATGTAAAACATAAAATAATAAAAATAAAATAACATAAAAATATAAATTAAAAACATAAAATTATTTTACTCCAAATTTTTCAGTTCTATTTTTGATGTATTTTGTGTGTTTTAAAATGATCTTAAGTGTTGGTAGAGTCTAGAGATCGGTTCTTGAAAATTCTGGATTGTTTAAGATGGATTTGGGTAACTTTCTAAAATCTGTCCAGCCCCTATTCCAAAATTTTCAATTTTGTTTCTAATATATTTTGTGTGTTTTCGGATGATATTAGGTATTAGTAGAGTCTAGAGGTCGGTTCTTAAAATTTTCGAATTATTTCAAATCGATTTGGTGTCATTTATCGACTTTCTAAAATCTGTCCAACTTTTATTATGAATTTTTCAGTTATGTTTCTGATGTATTTTGTGTGTTTTAGGATGTGGCTTTGGTAGAGTCTAGGGGTCGGTTCTTGAAATTTTCAGATCGTTTTGGATTGATTCAGGTCATTTATCGACCTTTTCAAATCTGTCCAGCACTAATTTCAAATTTTTTAATTCTGTTTCTGATGTATTTTGAGTGTTTTAAGATGGTCTTAGGTGTTGATAGAGTATATGGGTTGGTCCTTGAAAATTTCAGATCGATTTTGGTCATTTGTTGACCTTTTAAAATATGTCCACCCCATATTTCAAAATTTTCAGTTCTATTTCTAATGTATTTTATGTATTTTAGGATAGTCTTAGGCATTGGTAAATTTTGGGGATCAGTTCTTGAAAATTTCAAATCTTTTCAAATCGATGTGGGATATTTTATCAATTTTTATAAAACATATCCAATCGTATTCCGAATTTTTCAAATCAATTCCTTTTTTTGTTTTAAAATGGTTTTTTATTTTAAAATTTATTTTATTTTATTATTATTATTATTATTTAAATTTATTTTATAGCGTCACATCAGCTAGATTGCCATGTCAAAATCCACGTCAGCGTCCACACACATTGTCACATCAGCTCAATTAACGGTATTAGTGCAAATTTAACGATTTGTACCAAAATATTATATTTTGAAAATGTTTTGTATCAGGAGTTACAAAAAAAAAATTTCATCCCGAAATGTTACATTAGTGAAAAGTTTTATACCTACAGTGCAATTTTCTCTCATGTGGCCCCTCAAAAGTGTGTAATCTTCATTTTAATTTCATAGACTATTGAAAAAAAATCTTAAATAATCTTATCTCATTGTGATATTGTAAGAGAAATGAGTTAAGTTTTCTAATTAGCAATAATTAAGGCAACTAATCAAATGATGAATACTAATTTATTTTTTATCACAATCTAATCGGTATTTCCTCATGTTACGTGGTGATATAGAATCATTTAAAAATTTCTTATCTCTTTGCCAAAAAAAATCTTAAATTATCTTATCTCACAATGATACTATGAGAAAATATCAATTAAATTATTTTGATTAGCAATAATTATACCAATTGCTCGAGTGATCAGCACCTTATTATTTATTTGTTATAATTTGATTGGTATTTTCTCGTGTCACTTGGTGAGGTAGGACACCTAATAATTAAAATCAAGTTAAATTAAGAATTTAAATCTTATAAATAGACTAATTTATAATTGAGAGAGATTTGCTCTGTATTGCATCAACTCAATCCAAACCTGAATTACGGTGCATATTGAACTTTTGAATAGTAAGTTGCGTAGACTGGAAAAAACACCAAAGAAATAGACTATATATGCCATAGCCAGCATCCAATTAATAAGTTCTTGTAAACCGACCAAATAATACCTCTTGCATATGGAAAATTTTTATATTTGAGTTACCATATCAAAGTTGATATTAGTTATAGTTGTGCCCCATGATATATTGATGTGAACCAAAACGCGCTCAAATAACCGCAATTACAGTCTTTCATAGTCCGATGCTCAAGCGAGATGAAGAAGAAGACATGGACATGTATATAAGTGATGGGCAATTAGAATTAGTCAATAATGTCCATGATATTTCAGAAAAGGAAAATAATGAAGGCCATATATTTTAACATAATATCAAGAGTGCAAGTGCTTCAATAAATATATTTCAGTTCAATGTCAAGAAAGTAAGTGTTCTGAAGAAATATATCTCGGCCAGATATAAAGAGGAAGAATATTTCAAGAAAAGTTTAGAGAAGTTAAAAGAGCAAAAGTAGCACAAGTTAATGCCAATATATTTAAGTTATCTACTAAAATATATCACTTTCCTCGTTTAATAAGTAAAACATATTACTTTTCTCTTTATTTAGTTCTGAATATATATGTTATATTTCATATTTTTCTATAGGGAAACTCTTAAATTTACTTTATTATTATTTTCATATCCTATTAGGCTCATTTAGGAAGGTTATATGCATAATATTGCACTTTGGCATATTTAAAGATTAGTGCTTGCTCTTGGACGAATTTCGAGACTCAGCTTATGGATCAATAAAGTGAGATTTTATTCTCCTTGACTCTTTGAATGTCTAAATTAACTTATCGGAGTGTTTCTAACATTCATCATCGGCTTATCAATCAACAATTTCGTTGATTGTAAAGTCTTCACTATACCATGGTTCTTATCTCTCTATAAGTAATGAATCGCAGTTCCAATATTTGAGTTTGATAAGGACATGTTCCTAGAGACCTTAGTCGCATACGGGTCTTGTCACATGTTAGTAATGTTCTTATTATATTTTTGATATTGAATTTCATTAGGTCGTTGGCGAGGTTCTCATCATATATGATTTAAAACTTATGATTATTTAATATAATCCTAAAAAAATATAAAACATCTTTTTGTTCATTTATATGAAATTATCTCTTCCTTCATTGGTTGTCACATTTAAAAGTATATTCACTAAAATCAGTCTTGGTGTAATAATATCAATGTCAACTTAAAATTAAACCAACCTTAGATTGGTCGAGTGGTTTCCTCACTAGACTCTCAAATGGGTGATCCCATAATCAATCTCCAGGTTGGGAGGTCAACGAGAATTTTCTTAGGGATTTCGGTCCGACCGCAAATTAGTCTCAAGATACGCTTCGACTGGCATGAGAATATTATGTGGTGCAAACAAAAATACTTAAAATCAAGTGGCCCTTGTTCAATTCTTGTTTAGTGAAATTCCCTGCTCATTTATTTCTATTTTTCTTCAATTATCTTCTAGATCCACCATCCACAACCTCTTTTATAACAGAAAATACCTTCAAAATCTTAAAACATGTAAAGTACTATGATGAGATGAATATATCATGTATTAGATTTATAAGAAAATTATCACGAGATACAAGTATGTGGTCTAGACCATCCCAGGATTGGGTTAAGCTAAAAATAGATGGCGGTATTCTCATGAAACCAAGCTATGCAAGAAAGCTGGGTTTATAAAAAATGAGAATAGCATTTGAATTTTTGGATTTTCTAAAAATATGGAAATGGCATGAACACTAATATCGGAGCATTCAAGGTCTTTTTCCGATTTGGAGCTGGCTCGAGGGTCGAGGTATCGGCATGTGTTACTTGATGTTGTCTCACAACCTATCTCTCATTTTTCGACAGGAAGAGGTCCCAGTAAACTTAATCTGTTAATCTCTTGCTTGAACCATGTGGTGGTTACCTGTGCATGATTGGTAGGTGCAAATCAAAGTCAGTTGTACCGAGAAGGGAATTCTGATGCGAACTAAATGATTACATATTTTCAAGACATAGTTATCTGAGACATTCACTCATGGGGTGCCGCCATGTCGTGACTCAAGGTATGGTACCGTCAATGTGTAAAGATATTTGAAAAATGGAGCCGACTGTATTTGTGGAGAAGGGGGCGGCCGCGGCCGCCTTCGGGCTCCAGAGCTGATGGCAGCAAATGGGGGTATCCCTAATATTACAAGATCATAGGATTAATAATCTCAACAACTTTTTCTTGACAAGATATTTGCCTACTTTGATGTTCAAGAAATGTTGTGATAAATGGATTTGATATAGTGGGTTTTAACTTTTATTAAGTTTGCTCCCCACTTTTACAGCACTAGTAATAATAAAATAGGCAAAGTTAAATCTTTGACAAATATTTCTTCATAATTAGTTTAGGGACATGGGGAATTCTAGAAGAATCTACAAGATCCAAGGATCTAAAAATATAATCCCACCAATATGGCACTGAGATTTAATTTTTCTTTTCGGTATATAAATGAGATATAAGGGTATTAAAGAGATAAAAAAAAAGTACAAGGAAGTACGAAAAGCATTATAGATAAGAGCCGAACTCATGACTTCTAGATCTCAGGTGGAGAGGAGTAGCATTGTACCATGCTTCCTTTAAGTGAAGTTATTATTGTCTTAAGATGTGCAAATTAACTGCGATTTTTAAGTTAAATCATTGTTTTTATAATTAGAAAAAAAGGAGTTTAATGCAATAATTTTTAACTTGGACTTTAAGATCCTAAATTCGATTCCAATTAATGAAATTTGTCATGCTCTTTTTTTTTTAATTTATCCCTTTTAAATTCATCGGTCTAATCTGCGATAAAAAATTCTTTTCTTCTAATTAAGTGAAAATGAAGTTTCCCTTGCGAATGGACAGGGAGCACGCATGAAAATGTTCCCTACCCCTCTAACCCAATTAATTGTTTCGCACTAGGGAGGGAAATTCTATTGTGAGAATTGTTGGATCTTTGGAGTTGATACTCTTTTATTTTAGTTCTAAACTTTTTTGTCGTATGGTTCACAATTTATACGCATTCATTGCTTTTGATCCTCTATTTACTTTTGGGTGGATTTTGATTATCAATTTTACTATCTAAAATTAAGGTCGAATATGAATAATGGGTAAATCTGTAATCGAATAGAAGCTATCTGAAGTAGTTTTCAAGTAGACCTCAATAAAATTTGGTAAGGATCCTATTTGTGAATTAAGAAACCAATTCTAGTTCTAGTTTCAGATATAGGATACACAGAATTGTTATCAGAACCGGGTATATAAAGTGAAATTAATTTGCACGATCGGGATGAAAATTTAAATAATCAAATATTAACTTGTAGAGATTCCAAAAACTAGCACCAATATAAAGACTTTTTGATGAATTTTTAGAAAATTTCAGCCATACTCTCCTCAGATTTGCTTTGCACCGATTGCTGCCTGCCCTAATTCTCTCCCTCTTGCCACTCCCTTGTAGTAATTTCTCCTTGCAGCCTCTTCAGCCATAATTTCTTCATCATCGCTCAGATTGTTGTCTCCCTTCCCTTGCTGCATCTTCATCCCGCAACGTCCTCCCTTCCCTTGCTACCTTGCCATTGCTCAATTCTTCATCATCACTCAGATTGTTACCTCCCTTGCCTATTCAGATTCACTTCTTCATTGTAGCTCTCGTTGCTTCACCATCGGTGGTTCGGCAACCATCGATCCTCTTCGACCTTCAACTTTGATAATCCCTTGCAGATTGGCTCCATGCCCCCTGCCCTACGAAGTTCAGCTTCCGCTTCCCTTGCCCCTCTCTAGTTAATTGTACAGGCTCCCTTCATTGAGCATCCCCATTGTTAGAAGGTCTGTGGCCTCTAAGTTTCATTAATGCTCTAATTTGTCATTGCTTTGGTTAAGAATGCACAACCAACACAACTTACTATCATTGTGCTAGGGAAAGCAAGACGTGGCTAACCAGACCTTCTAGGTTAAATGGGACATCCTCAAGCAAATATACAAAACTTTTTGCATTAGGAGAACTATGGAGACAATGAGGTTGAGTCCACGTTCGATTTGCTAGAATAAATGTTCCTTAGATATTTATTCCACATAAAATAGTTATTCCAGCATTTGATTGATATATCAAAAACATCTATTCTAATGCATCTAGGATAGAGGGAGAATGAGCACTCCCCTCCCTATAAGAAATAGCTATTACTTACAAAGAAAAGAAATACAAGGAAAAAAATAAAATGATAAATTTACCATAAATTATTCCTTAAATTTTGAATTTCGGTATTTCTCATTTTCCAAAAAATTCAATTATAAATATTTATAGCTGGGGCTTTTTTTTATCATTTTTACATTTTCTATTTCCTCTCCAATTCCTCTCCAACTAGACAAAATCATTCAAATCAAAACTTAATTTCTATTCCTTATCTATTATATTATCTATATGTTCTATTTCCTATCATTTTCCTTTTAACGAACCAAACGAGCCCTTGGTGTTTAGGAACCACACCGAATTGCTTTTGCTTTTCTTACCAATTGTTAAGAATTTTGAATCACACATTGGACATTCCATAAAATAAATTATAAAATATAAGAGAATTAGACACTACTACCTAATAGTAGAGATTTGTAGGTAGATATGAATCTAGCATTTCATGGAACTGGTAGTAGGTTTACACTAACCTTGGAGGTAAAATTTGAAAAATTCAAGGTCCACTTATTAATGGAAGACTCTTCCTATCTTACATATTCCTGTGCTATGAATCAGTAGGCTGCGAATCTGTTCCCCCAAAGAAAGTGACTCATTCACTTGCAGAAAATCATTAATTCGACCTTCGAGCTGTTGATTCCAAGGTGCCATCAATATAAAAGCAGCTTCAAGTTATGCCAAAGGAGGAAGGAAAGTGAAAGGGGAACCTCAGCTCCATGAGGGCCACTGAAAGTGTGTAAACTCATTATCAATCAATTCAAATAGACTATCCATGCCCACAGCATCCCAATTGGACGCGAAAGCGAAGAGTCGTGTGTCTCATTAATTTCTAATAAGGTATCTTCTAATTAGTTTCCACAAAAAGCAAAACACCCCACAACAACAAAGGGAAAAAAGTATGGTTCGTTGATGCAGTCCCTTCAAGCGTGATATAGACAGAGATCACTCAACCCGGCTCTGAAATTACTTGTCCGAACTGACTAATACTAATTAGTCAAAAGTTGTTCATTGACCCCGACGTCTTGATAACCTAGATGCCTAGACGACCATCGAGTTGAATTGCCAACAGGAGTGACATTAGTCAGGGCACACATACTCTGGCTACAGTTATGTCGACCAAGTTGTACATCCACTTCTTGAGAAGATCTTTTGACACAATCTGCACTCAGACCGCTGATGAGGACACACCGCCAGCAGTCTAGCACTTGATCAGGCAAATCTATGAATATGGATAGACCCCAAGGCTCATGTATCGAATATTATATCACTTCTTTATTCAGTATCCACACACTATCAATCCACAACATCTGACTTTAATTTTGGAGAGTAGATTTGGGACTCAAAATGCATGTTCGACTTCTCTGCAGGTACCCGAAGACTCCAACCTGAATTCAAGACTCACACCCAAGGACCTGAAGACCGGTGGAGCATTCGAAAGACCGCATCAAAAGCGTATGTTTAACTGCCCAGAAAAAGGTACATTTCAGACAATCGGTCTGCGAGCTCTGTTCACTCGCCGAAAGTTGTGTACTTCAGAAGTATTCGTGTATGCAACAGGAACGCTGCTCCAAAACGGAAATGTGCACATATAATTGATAATGTCAAATAATAAAAGAGAGATGAGTTCAAGTCAAGATCATGGAGATATGTATGGTCAATACTCTTATACACAACTTATTCCCGAGAGTTCGGATAATTTGAGATTGGCCAGGATCATCTAGTTACATGGAATAATTAGATATATAAATACACACACATAATATATATATATATATATATATGTCATGGCTATGGTGGCTTCGGTAGGTAGTCAGGAGTAGTGTTTTATATGGGACGAAGTAAATAATGCAATCCCCGACTTTCACGGTAACGAGAAGCCTAACGAGGGAAGGATTCAATGGAAGAGGTGGTCGTTGGAGTGTCTCGCATTAACCTAGAAGCACGAAGATTTGAAATCCTTGGAAACGAGGAAGAAATCAATTGGAGACATACATAAGTCAGGAGGTGGGTGATTGCAGTCACGGTTTAGCTCGCCATGGTTACTGGGAAATTTCTGGAGAGACAAATGGCTTTCTAAATTTGTAAGAATCTCTTGCATCCTTTAGATGAACTCAAAAGAGGAAACAAATATAAGAGAATATATGGAAGATGTTGTATGATATTCCTCACAAATATCAGGGTATCTGAGAGACATATAAATATACACTAAACACCGATATGTGCTACGCACGGAAATAAAATAAAAATAAATAAATGTGAAATATTAGGATTAACCTGTGAAATTAAATAGTTTATTTATAACGTAATGCGATTTAATTTATTTGAAATTCGTTAACTTACAGTATAAGATAGAATATTTTGTTATCATTAATATACTATATCAATTTTACCTTTTTCAAGTTTACAATCTCAAATTATTCGTTTGAAAAATATAACAGTTTTTTACTGTTAAAATTGTATGTACGGAGTGAGAAGGGAGAATCCGAACCATTAATGAAATATTTATGCTATTAAGATCATAGATACAAGTGAGTGAAAAATAACTAAACTTACTGTTTTACTCTTAATCTGGATAATTTTATAAAGTATATGCATATCATAAATTTTAATATATAAATTTGACTAACAATGAATATGAAAAATAAAAAAGACACCAAATTCCCTAAATATTTACATATAATAGTAAGTATAGATATTTATGAATTTTGTGTGTATATATACTGTCTTCTTTTAATAAAAATGAGTATAATAGTATTATTAACTCAGCCACCTCACTATATCAAGTTTAGGCTTTCTTGCCATCCTCAAATATATAAGATGAACTGAATAATTCTCGTTAACACTAAATATGTTAATAGAGTACCACCAAATACTTATCATCATCCAAGAAGGAATTATCCTTCAATGCCGGGACCCAAAGAGTACAACTTCTACTAGATGTTTTGACACAGTACACACTCGCATGGAAGGAAACTACACTCCCATTTTTTCTCGGTGTATGAAGGAGATCCATAAATCTAAAAGAGTATAGAAAAAACCATTGATTAAAACTAAAATCATAACATCTTAATCTAATGTTAAGAGAGATATCAACTTTATCGTTTCTTTTTCATTTCACTACCATCAGAAGGAGAAAATTTCTACAAGATTCTTTATTAAAATACTTCCATTTATTATTTGCGAAATTATCTATCTGCCAACTTCCTAACTCTCCATGCAGCTTCAGCCTGACAACAAAAATTGGAATCCCTATGCCTCTACATTGCAATCGTCGTTATTAGAACAAACTCATCATTATCAGAAGAAAAAAGTCAAGCCCGACTTAGTCAAACTCGGATACAAGTGGAGCTACACAAGGCTATTTGCCGAGTTATTACAAGTATCAAAAGACCCACAATTGCACCTTATCTTTGGCTCGTCGGCCCAACACAAGCCACAACCCGCCACAGGCCAGCTCGAGCAAACCTGTGCCCCAACCCATGCAGGACAGATCGACCTAACCAGTCAGTTTCATATATAATATGTCTAGAAAGAAGGTCGAGGCAGAATTGGTCAGATCAGTACCCGGGTCGGGCCTGGCCGGTGCATTGGTCAAATCAGGACCCGCACCGTTCTAGCCTAGAACAAATCATTACGACCCTTGAATATTGTCAGGACAGGTCGGGCCCTAAGGAGCCGGGTATACATTGCCATACTTGTGGAGCAGGCTGGGAAAGACGAGAAAAGAAACAGGGGAAAAAACAATACCCTGTTTCATTACAGCAACGCTACTTATTGTGTACATCATCGATTTCTCCTTTTTTTTTTTTTCCCTTTCTTCTTCAAAGTGGCATCAAATTGAAACTGATGTGAAGGAAAAATATTTGACCAAACAATGGATACCGAATCCAAGGTCACCCTGATCCAGGGGACCTTTGTCTCGAGCTTGTCATTGAAAAGGGCTAGCTGTATCTTTTCTGTAGGAAGAGCTTGAGCTTCAATGTTCTGCAAACGCCATGAGTATCTTCTTTCCAGGGCTGGAGAGTTTGCCTGACCAGTGCAGAGGCCAAATGTGAAGGAAAGACTCACCGGAGTTCCTCTGCTTCGTACTTCTTCCAAGCTTCCTGTATTGAATGGAGAACCAGATGGGAGCTGAAGAACTACTAGTAGCAGCAATATTAATTCTTAAAATGACAATAAATCTAATCACTGACAACAACAATAAGAATAGTACAAACCACAAAAGACAGTAATAATGGTGATAACTAGTGCACCATGGAACATCTATGACTACAGTTCATGAAATTCGTGATAGTAAGTAACTTAAAGGAGAGGTTATTTGGTTAAGAGGTTCAACTTCAAATAAGCATATACCATAGTGACTTATGCCAAACCGCAGTTACTGATAGTGCACAGTCCTCATCTCCCCAAAAGAATTCATATGTATTATGATGTTTTCCTCTTAGTTATCCGACAAATATTCTAGGACAAAGTATTAACTACATCCAAGAAACCATGCAATTTATACCAGTAAAACATACTTACACTGCATAGGCATTAAGACAACTATGGATAATAATTCAAGGTAGGACAACCATGGTTCCCACAAGTTCTATGAAATCTTATTTTATGAGTTTACTCCTTGAGCAGCCAACAAAATTTCATAAATTGCAACAAGTATCCCTGGAACCGAACCTAAACCCTACCAAGCATGTTTTCAACTGCTAGATGCTTTCTTATAGTATGTATGCTTATGCATGACAAAGGCAGAATGAGGGCAAATTCCAGCTAGACTGATACAAATTCTTTGATTTGGAAGCCTTCATTCTCTAGAGTTCCTCCTGCTATGCCTAGATCAGTTCAACCAGAATTCATAATATCTTATTTACCTGCCCATTGGATAGTTCACACAACCTGAAACTCTAAGATGTCGAAGATACAACATTAAATACAGATCTTCACAAGAATCAGCTTTACTTATAAATATGAATAACATTAACCCCCTGTGAGAACCATAGCAACCGTATGAAGTGATGACTGCATAACCCATCACTATATCATAACTAGAGAATTGAGTAGAAAGTACCTTAAGAATATCAAAGACCTTCTCTGCAATATATTTCTGTTGAACACTGGCACCTTTCTGTTGAACCTTATCAGGATGAATGCACAATGTGGCCTTTCTATATACCTTCTTGACTGCGGAGGAAGTTATTAAGTCGGTCAATGACACCGCCTCCCAGCCACATTCAGGCCAGAGCACCTGTTAAAATTGCCCTAGAATCAGAAGTGCTGCTCATGCACAGACTGGTAAAGATTTCTTGAACAGGCTACCATCCTAACATGCAAGCAATTATTTCTCATGCACACTGATAAAAGTTTCTTGAACAGGCTGCCAACCTAAATTGGAAGAAGTTACTTTGAAAACATGGACAAACTATGACATGTCCAGATATAGGAATTAAGCAAAATTGCTCGCTGAAAAGGAGGCTGGGATAAGATTAAGTGACAAGTGATAAATCAGAACTCTGTAACACCTAAAAATATGCAAGCAAAATGTCATATACTGACGATACTGAATTCCCAGAATACAGAGACAATATCAAGTTCCATGCTCTTTTTATTTTCGGCAACACCAACCATTGAAATGGCATGCCATCATTAATGCATAAAGATAAGTTATAAAGCAGGTCATCTGATCTACTCAAATGCTCCAATCATTTCCCAGAACTTCCTGACCTAAGTAAATTGGAATTCTTCCACAAAATAATAAGTTCTCCAATATAACTATAATAAGTTTCAAATATAACTAAATGGCTGCTGCCACTAGGAACCAGAGGCAGGGTGGTGCAGCAATACATTGTCAAGGCTGCTGGAGCAAGCCAAAGATGGCCATAGCAGCGGAACACGCTCGTTCCGTTCAGGGTGAGCATTGAGATTAGAGAGTATTAATCAGTCCTTTTTATCGTAACCAAAAAATTTTAAAATGGACTATTTTCCATATCATATATGCTGCCATAGATTTTCTCCCAAAATAACTAATTATGCAACATAACTTTGGCGATATTATTGAAAACAAATATATGAGATGTTTTTGTACAGAAAACTTATGAAGTGAGGAATGCAAACTAAGAAAAAAGGTAAAATGATAAGCAGAGTTGAAAACCTACATATTGCAATGATGATAATAAGGCACGCATATTGGCTTCCTTCCCAGCAGCCCAACGCTTTATGTCAGCATCAAGATTCTCAGCAACTCTCTGTGTAAAACAATACAATATAATGAGTGATGGAAAATTATAAATACGATAATCTCTCAAAAGAGGAGAATATTTTTTAAGATCGGACACAGTTGAACTGCTCAAAGAAGATGATGATTCATTTCCCATATATGCAACAATAATTTATGCAATGTTTATATTGTTTACATGTCGCTCTTCTTGCTCCAGTTGTGTTTCATAGTCACGCTGATTCATCTCCGCCACTGCTTTTGCCTGGTTATACAACATCAAATATTCAAATCCTTAGTGCAATTTATGGTAAAGTATCAAAGCTTGAAAGATCAGCATTTTGCTAATATAATCGACTTCAATGTGATTATGTCTAATCTACATCAGCTCAATGGAAAAACTTTTTTGGGTATATGGAAAAGGTGAATAGACCAGTACTTCTCCAGAAATAGAAGACTTCAATGCAGCAATATATATAAACATATATATTTGGAAAAATCTAGGATCTACGACAGTTTCAGAAGTGGGCTGAAAAAAGAACACCAGTTCAAAAGAAATTTTTGAGATTTTTAACCAAACACTGAGTGCTCCAAATCCATCTCTACAAAGAATTTGTCGCTAAAGATCAATGAAATATAGAGGACCTCAGTATAAATATTTTATAGGCATTTACTCAAAAAATTTATCAAGACATCTGCACGCATCATATTGAATTGCTCAACACTCGGACACTTCCCTTGGTAAGGCTTGAAACACATTTCCAATAATTTAAACAAGTGAAAATTTGAAGAGCATTTGACTTGATCCATGTTGTCCATTCTGCTTGATCAATAAGTTTCCAAGACAACCTTCAAAACTGTTGCTTCAAAACTGGTAGCTGGTATTTCTTCACTTCCATGTAAAGAAAGAAATAGAATGAACAACACCATCATCTTTCTAAGACCTAACCAACATCAACTGCAATAAAGAGGTACACGGACCACTCGTTGTTGGGTTCGTGTTTGACGCCCCCGTCTGGCTTTTCTTCTTTCTTCACTTTCTCCCTCAACTTCCTCAAATTCTCCAAATATCGAAGCATCTGCTCAGAAAAAGCAAACCCATTCAGTATACGATAAAAGGAAACTGCACCATGTGACTCTATGACAAGTTAATTACCTCCAAACATTGATGAAAGGTCATCAATTATATTTGTCGTGGATGAAACTTTCCTGATGCTGGATGGAGTCCCTGAAGATGTACTTTGCCCAGTTCCACGTTCCTCGTTTTTATTAGTCTGTGCAAAATAAAGTTCCCACAAAATTGAGAGGACATAATCTGCTGAAAGAATAAAATCTGCTAGAAATAAAATTTCTTTTCATACCGAACTTGTAGTCCTTGACTTTGGTGCACTGCTTGATCGAGAATTCATATTAAAGAATGATTCCAGGTTATCTCCAGATTTGTGCTTATTTTCCCGTGGAATGCCCACTTCTTCTCTATGTCGATTTCTCTGCATTACATTAGGAGGTTTCTTTTCACCAGTAGGAAACTTCAGCTGTTCATTAACACTTTTGGTTGTCCTGCCCATTGCGAACTCCTCAAGCTCATCTATCGAAGATACAGTAGGGCTCTTCACTGTATCGAGAATAATGGAACAACAATTTAGGTTTCAAAATGAACATGCGCTTACTAATAGCAAATGGAGACATCAAAGAAGCTAAGGAAGGACGTTCACCAGAATCATCTTTTGCCCTTGTGGCACCACTAAATTGACCAAATTCTTCCAGATGATCTGAGAATATCCCTGAAGAAGGACGTGGAGGTTTTGAAGTTGATTCAAATATGGAAAAAGGGTCTTCGGACGATGTAGTGTATGAACTTGATTGCTGAAGATGATTACTGTATCTACACATTGCAAATAACAGATGTAGAATTATTAATAGAAACATTTATTTAAGAATTTGCAGTTACCAAGAAAGGGAAGGATGCTTATATTGCAGAAATTGAAAACAATAGGGTACAAAATAATATTTCAAAATATAATGCAGAAAAGCTGAAAGAACAAGGACCCAGAAGCAGATTACAGAGAACCAAAATAAGAGATCATTCTAATTGCACTTCGGCTACAAATTCATGCTATGTACACAAAATTTTTATCACTGTCTGCCTCTGTCAAAAATGGCAGTTTTATCAGTTTCATCTCTCTAATCACTTCATTAGTCTACCTAATAAGTGTCCCATCCAAATTTGCCACACAGGTTCCTCCCTCTCCATCGGAGCAAACATTAAATATTTCAGAGTTGAAAATATTATATGGATAACAATGCAACCATATTTTCATTTGTCAGTCCAACTGATCGATCAGAATTTCATCTGCAGGTTCACTTATGTGTTCAGCTACACAGTAAAACACCAACTCCTGGATCTCTAAGCTACTGCAACTATACAATCTATGTCATGTACTAACCAAATTGATTATCATAGTTGAGCTGAAGCATGATAATGTAAACTCAATATCAGACTAACGATAGAATTTCATTGCCGATTACATACCCATTACTGGAAGAACTGCTGCCTCCACCAAATCCAGGAATCAAGTCATCAAATCCAGCTGAATTGCTCTCAGCCTTTGCTGACGCATTCCGGCTTGCTGCCCGCGACTCATTCCCCATTCCACTAAAGATGTCATCATCATTTTGATGATACCCACCTAAAAGATCACCAACCGGAGAGCTCCACCGAGGTGGGGGAGGCGGTGGAGAAGGAAATGAGCTGAATCCGTCGCCATTTGACCTAGTGGTTGACTTGTTCAACCCAAAGATATCGTCGTTGTCATTGCTCTTGCCAGAAGAAGATTTCGCGGTCGAATCAAATATCGAATCGTACTCAAACGAAGACACGTGACTCTGATCCGCTGAAGATTTAGTAGATCCACCAAAGAGATCGTCCAAATGATCGCCCACTCCTTTGAAGTGGCCATCGGAACTTGAGCTCCAGGAGCTTTTGAAGGAGGAATTCTGGTTGGACGCGGAACTGAAACCGAAATTTAGGGTTTGCTCATTGATGTTGGCAGGAGAGGAGGCAGCGGGTCGCTTGGATGCGGCCATTGGGGCTGCTTTACCCTGGGCCTTCAACCCGTACCGTTCCGTTAAGACACCAAACTCGTCCATTTCTTCGGAATTCTGCACGGACTGAACAGGGGTCCGATGATCTTGAACTAGACTATTACAATCCAAGCAAAAGCCAAGAACTTGCAGATAAATATTGAGCGAAACAGATCGAGTATCGCTGCAACCCTAACTCGTCAATGGGAGGATGATGCTGATGATGAAGATGAAATTGGAAACAGATGACGAGCTGCGAACGAAATTCAAGAGAGAGTGAATGAACGGAGGAGTAAGACCTGGGAGGGGACGGGAGAAGAGAAGATAATCGGGGGCGGGGAGGTATCGATCAGATGGATGAGGTATGGATGAATTTCCGGGAAGTCCTCCGTTCTGAGAGAAGAAATCGGTGACCGGTGTGCTCCCTTCCTTCCATCCTCCAAGCTTCCCCGCTCTCTCTCTCCAAATTTGATATAAAGAAATATTAATTAAAATATAAAATACTAATTTTTAAATAATTATTATAATTAATACTATTAAAATAATATAATTAATTCTTCCGTATAATACGACCATTTAAAATTTTTTTATATCTCTGTCTTTCTTTTCTCCTTGTCGGTGCGTTGGTTCGGAAGTCTGGTCAAGGTGGAGGGGTGGGCGCGTGGACCCACCGACTGATCTGTCTTGCCCTTTCAACAATGCGAGGCTATCTGGAAGGTGGGTGTGTGGACCCCATTGAATATGCTTGCAGCTCTATATTTTTTTTCTTTTGAATAAAATTGCCCGAAATGTTTTGCTCGGTAAAAACAACGTTTAAAATTTTTACTCAACATCGAATGGTATAAATAGAGAATATTCACCCTATAGAGATTTTTTATAATAGATCTATCTGTCTCGAATTAAATTAGTCAGAATGACCCATTTGGTAGAAAAATTTTCATTTTCATATTCAATTTAAAGGAACCTATTGAAAAAATATGGCTTTCAATTGGATATATCCTTATCCTAAAAAATCTTAAATAATCTTATCTCATAATAACGCGGTAAGGAAAAATTAATCAAACTTCTTTGATTAGTATTAATTATGACAATTATTTCAATGATTAACACTAATTTGCTATTTTATTACGTTTTCAATAATGCTTCTTTGCGTCACGTAACGAGGTAGGATTACTTAAGAATTTCTCGACCGGCCCCATCAATGTAATTCCGTAAACGACATAATATCATTCGAGAAGTCAACATCCTCTAAGCTTGCTCAAAAAAATGTACTTCTAGCCAATATTTTGATATAAATAAGTAGAAAAGATTCGAACACAAAATTTTAAACTCATTAAATTAAACATGCATCAATTTTGAATCATTCGACCACCATCTTTGATGATAAATTACCTAAGATGGTGAATTACCCGAAAAGTTAAGGACTTTAATAAACAAAATCAAATATTTCAATTTTGACTTAGTTTTTCTTCTAGTTTTTCCAAATCAAATCTTAAGAAAAAATTATCACACGGATGCAAAGTATTTATGAAATGTAACATTTCGATATGAAAACTAATAACAAAGTACATCAGTCATAGCTATTTCACTCGTAAAAAGGACGTAAATGTGTAACATTTAAACTTTCGTATTATCCTACTGAAAAAAATTTAATCATGAATATATTAAATATATTAAACAATCATCACTTGGCACTAACCTTGCTGGCATAACACTACAAGTATAGTAAAAGAAAAAATGTCCTCCAAGCACATGGCCAAAGAACACATTTTTATGGATGTTTTGATTGATACAAAAGTGTAAAAAAAGTTGAGCCCTGGAATCTTTAACTCACCAAATCATGTAGGAGTCAACTCTTAACTACAAATTACCAGAAAAGCTAAGCAATTGAATAAATAAAGTCAAATATTTCATTTTTTATTTTTTTTCCAATGTTCCAAATCCAAGTATAATTAAAATTATTACAATTTTCAAGCGTTTACAAAAATATAAAATTTTTATATGAAAAACTAAAGTACATCAGTCCCTAGCAATCTCACTATGAAAAATACAGTTTTGCTGCAGAGGTTTGGTCTAGTTGAGTTTATAGTATGGCATCCGAGTCATAGCACACCTTTGAACCGACTCTTCGGACATATCCAATAAAATTAGAAAGGTACAACACACCATTGAACTGGAGGGTTAGCATGATATAGTTGGGCGATCCCAATTGCGTTGAGTTTTCTCAAGGAATACACTGCTGACTTGTAATTTTTATATAAATAAAAGGTGAGTGGTAGATCTAGTAGCCTCACCTCTCCGCTACATAATGTTCAAGCACTTTTTTTTTTCCCAACAACAAGCGTATTAAATGAACTAAACAATTGGTACAAGTACATTGGTCTTGTCATCATAGAATCACCAATTCATGGAAGCCAGTGTTCGCTGAGTCTAGACCCAAAGAGCACACTTCTAGTAAATATTTTAATGCAATGCAAACTTAAACCTTGAAATTGATAAAACACATAAAAGTGAGTGTATTCATGCCTGGAGATCTGCTTCGAGACATGAACAAACGCTGGTGCACAAGTAGAGTCTATCGAGATCATAAGGGCCTCGTCTGCACCAGGGATGGCCAAGTACAAGGCATGATTTAGAATGAGTAGAAGGAAGAGATGATAAAAGGGTACGAAAATTTCATTGGTCAGATCAAATCCAAAATCTCCTAAGTCATAAGAAGAGAACAGTACCAACTATATTGAACTCTCTTTCCTATGGAACTCACTCAACACCGACTTGTAACTGACAAATGAGGAATCCCAACTATCAAATCTTGTCTTTTTTAACTCAAAATAATTATGATAGTCTTCGGAGCTACTCAGTTTTCAAAAAAGAAAATGCAGCGCAAGTAAATTGGCACTACACATTAGACTACCAAGTAAACTGCAACCTGGAAAAGCAAAGACATTTAGCAACATTCGCATATAAGTATCTAAATGAGATTTATGAGCTCAACTGAGAACGACGATCTTAGTGCTCAGGCTGTTGGTTCCTGTAGTATCTATATGGTACACCTCACTCTCATCGAAGGTTTGAGAACAAAACAATAACAATCATTCTAATGCTGACCGTATCGCATTCAGTGCCTCTTGGATTTCACTTCACCCTTAGATAGCATCAATCCCGAGATCTTGTTAACCTCATACAGCAGTCCAGCAGAGAATAAGAAGCTGCATTGATATAACACAACATAATATCAGTATACTTTGACAAATACTTCCATCCCAGAGGCAGCGTAACCTCACTCTAGGTTTCAATGAAGAGTGCCAATTAATCAAATTGTTTTGGGCTTCCAACACAAACCTAACCAGTGGTATCCCCTCACTGTTTCATTTGGTCAAACCAAAGGGAGTCGGATCAAAGATTAGTGATCCAGCCCATATTATGGTTCTTGAAACTTAGTGGAATGTACTTAAATACCATGTATGGATCAATAAATTAAAGATAGTTCCTGTGATAAAATTGAAAAGGATTCATATTCGAAAGTGGTGACTGTTTAGAGTCGTGCCTCAGGTAAATCACCTTAGGAGGATTATGCAGTTCCAAACTCAATCTCCTTTTTTTTTTTGGTTAAAAGAAGGAAATTCAGAAACCAAAGCAACAGCTCATATTGCCAGAAAAATCAATTAAGAAAAATGGCACATGTATACATATAGCTAAACGCACACTTAATAGGCACCAAACAGTCCGGGATGTTCAACTTTCAAGTGTTATCTGGAGCATTTTCATTGAAAAAAGGTTACATATACCAAATCAGCATTACTTCTAAAACATTATATATAAAGAACCATAACGCAGTTCATCTGACAAACTGATTAAGGTTTAAAGAGAAAAGAAAAGTACAATCAAACAGTTTCATTCCTTACCATGTGGTGATGCACACCCGATGAACCGTGCTAGCAGCAATTAGAGCTATAGCTTCTGCTAATATGACTGCAGATCAGAACAAATACCATGCAAATAAGTATTCTCTGTCGTGCTACTAAGAAACCATATTTCTACATACAAAATTGGCAGGATCTAAGACAATACAGTATAGTGACGACACACTCAAGCCTTCAGTATCAAATACATCAGAGCTCAATTGACGAAATATTTCATGTCAAATAGATGGCAAGTATGTCTAATTGCATATGAAAATAAATACAATTAAAAAATGCGAGGTGTAAAGGGATGCACATCTCAGAAAGTAAGGATACATAAAAAACAGGACGAGAGAGGAATAACAGCAACAATAAGTAAATAGTTATGAAGATACAGTTTATTCACCTGCACCCCAGCCAGTCCTCATGCCACTTGCCTCCTGAAAATTACCAATGAACTGAAAAGACATATGAACGACATCAATTCAAGATTACTGTAAACAACAAAAGAACAAACTGTCTCACTATATACTGATACATGACGCAGCCACAAAGTTTCAGGTGGGGCATGAGAAATTAAGTGGGTTCTACAGAAACATGAAGATATAGTTAACAATGAAAAGCTTGCCCTTTTTGCCAGAAATGTAATTACTATTCACAGCCGAGTTGAAACTCGTGAGGCAAAGACTTCCATTAGAATCACTCAACACAAACGGATTGCGACTGTCGAGAAGCACAACTTCAAGTTAAATATTTTGAGATTACGTCAATCTTCGCAAGACAAAATAAGGATAAAGAGAATGTGAGGTACCCGCTAAGAGATCAAAGCTCACCGTAAGGGAAACAAGGAAGAGGAGAGAGCTGGTGAAGCCTCCGAGGATCGTGAACCACTCCGACGAGGCCAACTTACCTCTGTAGACTTCTTGAAGCGAGAGGATCACAGTGAACAGAAGAAAGGAGTACAGCATCGAGCCCCCTGGCCCCGCCATTGGTCGACTTACGAATCGGAGACAAAAAGGAAAGAATTTCAGAGTTAGAATCATCATCAAATTTAAGCAGAAACAGGGGCAGATGCAAATGGGGGGGGGGGGGGGGGGGGGGGGGGGGGGGGGGGGGGGGTGGGGCAATTGACCCCATTGCCGATCGCGACAATCGCAAGACCAATCCGCTCACTGACTACGCCAGAAAAAAGAATGACATTTACAAAACTATGAAACCGAAGATCTTCACCTGTTAAGCTTCGGATGGGTCAGATGCGTCGACAAAAGGGGATGCAGATCAGAGACCGCTGCCTGCGAGCAAGGATGAGAAGGGGGACGGGACTCCAGCCTCCAGGCGACGGCGTGGATGGAGATGATACGCAAGGAAAAGTGGGCTGGTCTTGGAATTGTTCAGATATGGGCCGGGTATGACTTTGAGATAGGCCCATTGCAAATGTATATGGGCTTTCAGAAAAGGTTCAGTCATACTCTCTTGTCTAACGTCCACGTAGTCATTATCATCCTTTTTGTTGAGAAAATCTCGTATATAACAATGTTATCACGCTGAGGTAACATATCAAGCATAAATACTTATAAAGGTGATATAAATCAATTAAATTTAATTATTTTTAATGTTATTATTTTTTTATTAAAAATTTAAAATAACTAAATTTAATTGATCCGCATGATTAAGTACTCACTCCCACGTAGTAAAGCAGGACATGCAACACTTGCTCTTTTTTTTTGTAATTATTTACAATTAGACATTCAAGTGCTTAATAAGAGGGGAGGAACAAGAAAGGAGAGCTTGGTTATGATCCCACTTTCACCTAAAGGCGACCGACAAGTCTTCTGTATAATAGTGTCATCACATGACAGTGACTGTATAGTGATATCAATCAAATTTTTTTATAAAATTTTTAAAATAAGAAAATGACCATAAAAATATATGGGTTTTATTGATTAATGTCATTACGTAATTATTATCACATGATGATACCATTACATACAAGACTTTCTCAGACCAGACACCTCCACAAGTTTTGGGAGAGCATAAGACCTCGCGAGTTCTGAGATAGATCTTAGGCTTGCTTTGATCATTAAGGCCATGCCAACCATGACATCAATTCGATGGGTTGTATCACGCAGGAGGAAATTGCTCATGAAATATGAAGAAGAGTTGAAGCAAGAAACTTCAATGAGAATTTCTCCGGCTGCTTGAGAGCTCAACTTTGCAACTTTGCTTCCTGATGTTGAAGCCTTGGGGCAGTTCTTGATCAAATTCAAGTCGATTAATTCCCAACATCATACGACATGAAATCATTCCGAGATTGTGAACATATGAGCAGAAACATACATGACTCCATCACGGTAGTCGGGGAATCGGATTCCGGACTTGGCTTCTTTAGGTACATGGCAAAGTGCGGGAACTATCTAGCTTGTCATATCTGAGTATAAGTAATTAGATGTTAGAGGAGTCATATATGCAGTGCAATCCAAATACCATAACTCTATCAATTGCATATAAAATCCCGACATTTTGTTAATTTCTAATTCCGTTTATTGTAAAATTAGAAATTACATTTTGGTATGCACACATCAAGTCTCTATATTTTACGGATTGTTGTTTAAACACATTATTAGACTTAATTAGATAGCCTAATTAATGAACAGAATAATTGGACAACATAGACACTCAGTCAATTTATACATTGTTAGACTATATTAATCGCATTAACTCCAACAACCTCTCACTTGGTCGAACACATATATCTAATATGATCGTTTATCATCGAATCACCGTTGTGAACCCAAAATTGTTATTCTCTTCAACAATCTCACCCATCAAACGCATCAACATGGACCAAAATGTTCTTCAACACATTTACCGTGATTAAAATCATTGATATTCATGTACATCAATACACCGAACGACAAAGATCAAGTGCAGTTGCGTAACATTAAAAGTTACATACAGCATGATCTGGACATCCCTACTTCTAGCTAGTCTTCCTTAAATATTATCGAGATCAAGTGTTGGACCTTTTACTGGAATTTATAGGATAAATATATAGGAAACTTTATTTGTCCAGAAAATATTCACAGGATATTATCGTAATAAATTGATATTCGTGTACTAATAATTTTCGAAAAAAAACATTAATGTATAAATTCTCGCAAAACTAGAGTATCATCACATGATATAACACTCATATGAACAATATGTTCTTTTTTCTTAATTCTTTCACATTCATTCAACTCTAATTTGAAATTCATATTAAAAAAAAAACTTTAAGAGAGAAAATAAGACAAATATCTTACCTCCATTCCCCCGCATCCACTTTAAAAAGTACACAGAAAAGGCAAAATTCCTCTTCCTTCACTTCCATTCATTTTTTCCATGATATTCGATCGAGGCACTGTGAAATGATGTCGTCTTTCCATTTTCCATAATTTGACCGCCTCTGTCTCGGCTAATTGGTAATCTCCAATTTTGATTTAACCGTTTAGATTTGATCAGTATAACATTTTTGATCCTTCTGCAACCCCTATGGACATTACTAGGGCTAGAATAGTATAATGTGAATTTTAGGAACCTATCAATATGAGTCGGTGTAAATAATTTAATAATTTTTTCTTACATAAGTTCTCAAATTCGATATATTATGACTGAAAAAATCTATAATGATCAATAGCATACCCTTTAGTAGGACGATACTTTTGAGCTTAAACTTGTTAGAACCTATTTTATCTATCTATACTACTATATATAAATATCTGGGAGATTTGGTATCTTTTTCGTTTTTCACATTTGCCCACAATCTAATTTACAAATTAAAATTTATGATATGTATCTGATTTCCATATTAAAGCCAAAACAATAATTTCAGTTATTTTCTTTTATCTCATATCTACGATCTTAATAGTAAAGTTCTTTCGTTAACTACTCCATATTTATAATTTTAGCAGTACAAATCCGTCATATTTTTTGAATGAATAATTTAAAATTGTAAAAATAAAAATGTAAAATTCACATAATTAAAATTTGAAAATACTCTACTTATTACTATAAAGCTAACGAATTTTAAATGAATAAATAGCAATTAGTTATAGATAAACGATATAATTATATGAATTTATCCAAGTATTTCACATTTATTTCTTTTGATTTTTTTTTCACATGTAGCACGGATCCGTTCTACTTTTCTAGATATTAACTTATGTCAAATAAAAACAAAATAAGGGATCTCAATTTACATTACAGTTGAAGTCCGATCAATTATCCTAATAGACATATATAAGGATTTTGGACAAATTAATACCACATTATACAACATTATATGATTTACTTTGATCCATTACATTTCTTTGCAAAAATAATTTAAAATGTGCTCATACCCAACATAAGTTTTTTTTTGTGTAATCATTTTACTAAATTAAAGGATTGGTCTCTACGCAGCAGTACAAGACTCTGACTTATAACCAAAAGATTGTGGATTCGATCCTTATCATAAAAGTTATATATCGCTCTTTTTTTTTTGTCTCTTATCTTTGTACTTGATTCACGAGTTTTCCAGCATAAAAAAATTAATAAAAGCTAGAAAGATCATATTATTTTTTTAAATATTATCCGGCAAATCATCAAATCAGAAAGAGGGAAAGGGACCACTGGTCACTTGGGGTGGAAATGGAGACTAACCAATAAAGCCATAAAATCAAAACATGCATAAATCAGAGTGGGGGTGACCGTGACAGCAGCTGGCTTGGCTCTGTCAACAGCCCATGAACAAACCCTTGCTTGTTCTGTCACTCATAAAGTTAATGGTCCTCTTAACCCATAGTGGACTGTTCTTTAGTTACCCTTTTCAATAGCCAACCGTCCCGGCCTTTTCCTCTCAATAATTCTCCTTCCACACCCATATTCTAACTTCTAATTAAAAAAAGTATAGAACGTATGGGAGAGATTCTTGCATGATCCGAACTCGTCATGTCTTTCTATAAACTCGATCAGCGACTATTTAACACATTAACTAAAATAGTCGCATTATTTTTCTCTATCCATTATTAATATATGTCTTGTTAAGATGATGTGATATATATTGCTGATGCGTCAAGTAATTATATTAGTCGAGTTTACCACACATCTATAAACTCAACTCACCTAAGAATTTCTCGGAGATGTGGTATAATTGGCAAACAGCATTGTACATTGTTGAGGTTTAAAATCCATTAAAAATACCTAAGCGCAAGAGTTAACACGCACCATTTTGGTTTGTACGATGCAGTATCTTGGATCGGCTGAAGTGCACCTCGAAACTATCTACAGTCGAGCCGGGATCCCTCGAAAAATTTCCGTGGACCCTCCCAACTTGAGAATCGATCTTATGATCTCCTGTTAGGCCAATCCCAAGTTTGTGAGTTAACATACACCATTAACATATTAGTATCAGCAAAAGGTTGAAAGCACTCAGTGATGTTACCGAAAAATCTGAGCCCAAATAAAAGGTAAGTTTGCACATGCCAACACCGTTTATGTATCTTATTTTTCTAAAATGTCGTCTGCTTGTTTTAAGCCTAATAGTTTGAACTTTCAATATTACACGAGGATTCAAGTCTCAAGAACTAATTGCTGAGCTATACTCTTGATGGGGACTAATCCCATATTAGAGAGGTAAGGGGGAAGTGAGCCCCTTATAAGACTCACGCGTACCCCTCTTCCCTCAAGAGACGTCTTTTCAAGGACAAACCCCTGAGGGGCGAGCACAACTTGGTATCCCAAAGCGGACAATACCTCTCGACGGGGCCCTCCATGTCGGCGATTCCGGTCCCATCCACATCAACTCTTCAGACATATTTATAGTAGAAGTTGATCGATATTTTACACGAATCTTAGTATTTAATGAAATTTATTACATGAATATATAAAATAAAGTTTTATTTATAATTCGTGTTTTAGAACACGTGATTTTCCAGTAAATTAAATGTGAAATTAAGTGGTAAATACAGGAAAAAAATACTTGTTTTACATATAACAGAATTGGTGAGGATGTAGTTGGAAAAAATCTCTGTAAAATAAGAGGAAGAAAGTAATAGAAAAAAAGAATATGTAATTAACTATTAGTAAGTTTGCCATTACACTCCTATTGTTTTGATCCAATTCATATTAAAAATTAAATGTTACACGTTAATAAGCAATTTGGAAAATTGAAAAAGACACCAAATTCTTGGACGCTTGCATATATATATATATATATATATAATATAGATATATGTGTAGATCAAAAGAATAGGGTAACTACAAGTACAGAAAAACTCATTAATAAAAATCAGTTTGTAAGATCTCTTGATTATGCATTGAGGTTAGGTTACAGTGCCTTGACCGCCTTACTTTCAAGAAGATATAACTAGTGATCAAAGTTTAAACCAGCAAAAACTTCTTGTTATATGCTACAGATTAACCAAAAAAACACAAGTAAAAAAGTACATTTGAGAAAGACAAGGTTTTCCTTTTACTCCTTATCCCACCCATCTAACCTCAGCTTTTATGCATCTCCTCCTGCCCTCTTATCTGCAAGAAAGAGAGGGCCTGGGTAAGGAGGGAAGAGGAGAAAGAGGGAGCAGACGACCTTAGACAGATCGAGATGGGGAGAGGAAAGATCGAGATCAAGAGGATAGAGAACTCGAGCAACAGGCAGGTGACGTACTCCAAGAGGAGGAATGGAATCATCAAGAAGGCCAAAGAGATCACCGTTCTCTGTGATGCGAAAGTCTCTCTCATCATCTACGCCAGCTCCGGCAAGATGCATGAGTACTGCAGCCCTTCGACTACGTAATTTAAGCCCTAACCCTAATTGCTCCCTGATCTCCCTTTCCAATCATTTTCCCTTTGATTTCACCGATCTCCATTCCATAGTTAAAAAGAAATTCTATTTCATCATCTTTGATATCTTCAAGTGCTTTTTTTCTTAATGAAGTATGGGGTTTTGCTCCTCTAATTTCTGTTCTATCTGTGTTTCATCAACATGGAAGGTTGGTCGACGTACTGGAACAATACCATAGGCTGTCCGGGAAGAGGCTCTGGGATGCCAAGCATGAGGTTGGTTTTTTTATAAAATTTAATTTCTATATTCATTTATTTATCATAATATTTATTTATTTTTCTATATTTTTCCAAACCCTAGCTCATTCTTTGTCTCAGAAATTCTATTGTTGTTTTATCTATGTTGTACCCTAGGAGAATGAAATTTTTTTCTTTTCTAAAAATGTGTTAAGAAACAAGAACAATGGGTTTCAAGAACAGATCCATAATTGGTGTGATTTTGAGATTTTCCTTCCATTTTTTATGACCCAAAAAATAGTTATTTTATTTACAAAAAACAAAACAAACTAAAAAAAGGGGTACGAAATGCAGCATGTATGAACAGATCTGGCAACATAACATCCCCATCCCGCTTCCTTTTTATGTGCAAAACGTGTAAGAACTTGAAGAATTAGATTTTGGTTCCCTGATGGAAGATCTTCATTTGTTTGCAGACCCGCACTTTTTGGATTAATTATTTGTTTTGTTGACCTAGAAGCTAGAGGTTTCTATAAAAACCCAACATGTATTTAGCTATCTCCTTGCTGAAATTCATAAAGTGACTGACAGCTATGGTTTTGCTAAATTGTGTGTGAATTGTCATTAGAATCTCAGCAATGAAGTGGATCGAGTCAAAAAAGAGAACGACAGCCTCCAGATCAAGCTCAGGTGAGTTACACTTCCAAGTTGTCGATCTCTCAAAACCCAATTATAACTGGATAGACGATTTCCTAAATCATCGACAACCATATCTACACAGTTGTCCTTTGTTTCCTACGGTTTGAGTACTGCTGGGCACTCTTTGTTTGTGAATTGAGCTCATGTAAATGTTCAGTAGCTCATGGTTCGGCGTGAGAGTTTTATCTTTCGGTTTTTCACATGGGTCTCCTGATATTAAGTAACCTTATTATATTATTACTTGATTATGCAAAACCGAATGTCTCGATGTTCTCTAGGCACTTGAAGGGTGAGGACATCACATCCTTGACACATAGAGAGCTCATTGCCCTTGAAGATGCTCTTGAACAGGGCTTAACTTGTGTTCGACACCAGCAGGCGAGTCCGTGAAACTGAGCGCATTAGTATGAGAAGAAGCGTTGATTTGTAAAGCTATCTATGAAACAACTAATTAACCTGCATCACCCGGAAAAAAACCATTGATAGATTTGAACTGATCTGTTGCATTCTTTTCCTGATATCTTTTTTTATAGTCGGAGATCGTCAAGACTCACAGGAGAAATGTATGTACCGAATATATACAAATAGAAACTCTTAACTTGGCACCGAGTTGATTATTTGTTTGGTTAACTTTGTTTTCGGTTTTTGGTCGAAAATTGCAGCACAAGATGTTGGAGGAGGAGAACAAGGAGCTCAACTTCATTCTGGTAATCTTCACCTCATTCCCTCACCACTGTCTTCTAGAACAAACCCGCATTCGCAAATGTATGAACAAGTCTTGGTTTATGCCACCACTTGTCTAAATCTAAAAAATTGTTCGATCAATTCAGTTATCAGTTATTACTTCAAGCTTGAACTGCAGTACATAATTTTCACCTTCCTGAATCCGTGACGGCCTAGCTATTCCAGCATGAGTCCCTTACCTGAACTGAAAGATTTAGTGCGACTTCTTGCATTCATGTTTAGTTGCAAATTACTTATGTGAGGTTCAGATTATCCGAATCATCAAACTTTTGACTATTCACACTCTTGTTCATCACATTCATTCTGATGCATACCATTTGAGCACTGAAAGTATGGTCACCCTTCCTATGTAGGTTTTGAATTAATTCTCAAAGATACCACGTATTTCATTGTGAATCATCAGGCCTTATTTCTTCATGGAACAAGAGAGTAAATCCATTATGTAGCAAATATAATCAGACAATTTACATGAAACAATGGATATGTTTTTTTTTTTTGGTTATTTTCTATGAAAAATCAATGACACAAATCTGTATATCATACATGCTGGTTGAAATTTATACTGATTGAAGTTGATGAATAGTCTAATTTCTATAATTGATATTGCTTAATTTATTCATTTTATTTATTCAATAAATTTGATCGATTGATATGCACCCAAAATAAAAGGGGCAATCTCATAGTTTCTACATATTTTATTTTACTGTTTTTCATCCTGTATCATTGATATATAGACGTTAAATGGGTCTATGTAATCACAAAATTTGTATTCACCATGCCTTTCTAGCTCCTTAGAGTGATCCTTTTGTTTTTCTTCTTGCTTGTAGCAGCAGCAGCGGGAAATGGCTCTGGCAGCCGAGAACGCCAAGGAGGTCGAGTACTACCAGAGGCTCAGGGATTACAGCTCCCAAGCCCCGTTCTCCTTCCGCGTGCAGCCTTTCCAGCCGAATCTGCAGGATCATATCTGAAACCTCCTGCAGTAGTAAGAACTACGCTTCTAAGTGTCCACAGTCTGTATGTCATCGAGCAATCAGTACGACTAGTGACGTATATGTTCGGAATTTCCAGTCTGTTGTTGTGGTGGAGGAAGGGATAATGTCTAAGTAACCTCCTCCGTATTCGTAGTGTGCATGTGTGTGTTCTGTGTGTGGGGCACTGCTAATGAACAATTACGTGTGTGGAAAAACATGCTTAAACCCTATCCGTTAAGTGCTTGCAGGGCTTTCGTTATAATTCAATTACACGGCCCTGTGTTGTCTCAAGGATTTAAATGTGCACGCGTCACGACCGTAACAGCCATTATGTAATAGAATAAGAAGGATTTGATGCAGTTATAGGCCACTATCACAATCAAAATAAAAATCACTAAGCGTCGCAGACGTAATGACTGTAACAAACTAAATATGAGTAATGCTAGTATGGTAACACAAGATAATAAGATTAAATTATTTTCAACTTTTTATTATGATTTTATTATAAAATTAAAATAGCTGAATTTTATTATTTTATAATATTACATCCGTAATATTACATGGTACAATAGTTACACACGTCACTCCCATTTTGAGGTAATATCATCTGATTCTTTCAAACCTAAACCAAATTTTACTTGAAAATCCGTACTGGATTACCATGCAATTGAAATACATTTTCCAAATAAATTTGAAAATCGATTACCGTACGGTCCGTACCGCTCAATTAATCTCATATAGAGAGAGAGATTCCATGATTTTCTGGTTCTTACATGCTGGAAAATACGCAAAATTCACGATTTGAGGATCGTTACGAGTCTTTTACTAAAGTAGTCTTCCTTTTAAAAATATTTTCTAAATTGATCTTTCTCAGGAAATATTTCTCATTCTAGCCTTCAAAGTGTTCACGTAGCAAATATTTTATTTAATTTATTATTTATCTTTCAACTCATTCGTAAACAACTTGATGTGACATCCTATGCACTACTAGAGGTAAATAAAAAATCGGAAACCTAAGAACAGAAAAAACTATCCAAACTCGAGCCGAAAAAGCTAAATTTATGGGTTCTGGGATAAATTCAGGGATGTTTTTAATGTGAAAAAAACCGAACCGAAAAATTCGAATCCTGACCCGAAAAATCATTCTAGTTGGGTCTTTTTTTGGTTCTCGAGTTTCCAATTTTTTCATTTACCCCTAGTAATAAGTATGTCGCATCAGATTATTTAGGGATGAGTTAGAAGACAAATGATAAATCAAATAAAATCTTTGCCAGGTCACCACTTTGAAGACTAGAATGAGAAATACTTCTTGGGAAGATTAGTTTAAGAAATATTTTTGAAAAGAAGATTACTTTGGTCAAAAACTCAATCGTTACGACAGTGAAAATCTTTAGAAATTAAAGTGGCGACAGGTGAAACATTCAACGACTAGAAAGACATTTGTCTCTTTTACGAAGTTAACATGGATGTAAAATTTTCACCAGCGGGTTGTTTTCAATAAAAAAAATTAAATTATTAAATAATTTTACCCAAATATTTTACAAACTTTAGTTACTTTTTCTTCCGTTCCCATACTAATAAATAATCGAGTTGCACTTTTTCTCCCATTCTCGATGAACGTGATAATAAGTTAGATATTTTTCTCTGATCTTGGACGTAACCCAAGTCACCTACCAACTGCTGCCTCCCAGCCCACATCATGGACCGGGTGATGCTGATCTCGCCCGCAGCAGTACATGCACATGCAGGTGTTTATGATTTGGTTCGGTTAAAAAAACCGTTTCGACCGGCCCAAAATGTTTTATCTACTTTGATTTGATTTTGGATATCAAGTTCAGATTGCATCTTTTTTTGCCTTAAAATAATCGAACACCAGTTAGACACTTTTTTATAAAAAAAAATAAAAATAAAATAATTTAATCAATAAAGTATAAATGATTAACTTTTTGGTCCAACATTAACAAAAAGTTTGAAACCAACTGTGAGCAAAACCCACATTTTAGTTTCAAATTCATTTTTATTTTTACCTCTATTACTTTAAATAAAAAGGATGGGTAGTTGGTCTGATTTTGAGATTTTCATAAATGCCCTTAATATATAAAATAAACCTATTAAAAAAAAGTAGTAGTAGTTCAATGGGAAAATTATCTTTAAAAGTATAACTACCGTCTAAATTTTTCCAATCAATCATTAAATTATTATTATTATTATATATCCTACTTTTATTTAATTATGATTATATTTTATAAAAATTAAGAATATTATTGAAAATTTAACAATTAAATATGTATTTTTTTATAATTAATTGTGTAACATGGATCGACTTCTTGTTTTATTTAATTATCAATTTAGAAAATTGACTTGGTTCGTAATTATAACAATTAATCAAATCCCTTCTCGGTAAAAAAAAATAATAATTAGAGAACAGGTTTAAGCGGCTCATTTATTTTATTTTATTTTATTTTTTGTTTTTGCTTTAACACCCCTCCATCTCCACGCACCATCAATCATCCTTTCCGTCCCTCCATGCCAGCAAACTCGACAATCAAGGACGGACTTCACATACCACAGCCGCCCACAACCAGTGAGGCCTTTCCATTTTGCCTTGCCGACACCGGAAATCAAATCATTTCCTCCGATGTTGTTTTCCCTGTAAATGACTTTACCCAGGAAATTCATTTCCATTAATATCAATGGCATACATACAAATTTCTTTCCCTGCTTTCATGTACAGACAGTTTATTACAAGAGCGTCTATACCCAGTTCCAAATGCAAGTGTAACACACCACAACATTTCCAAATGTATGTTACTCTCAGTACTTCTTCAGTAAGCTTCTGATCTTAACAAAGCTCCAAGTCCTAAACATCGTCTTGTACTTCCTCCACCCCTCGAAATATCTCCCAATCACCTTCTTATAGCTCGGTCGCTGTTTCGCCATTGCCCAGTACTCCGCTATGTTCAGCCTGCTGTTTATGTACTCGTCTTCCAGGTCTAAAATCACCAGTCTAGCAAGCACGGGAATGAACATCACGTCTGCCATGCTGAACTCTTCCCCTCCCAGATGGGCCGTCTGTCCGAGCTTCTCGTCAGCCTCGTCAAGGAGCTTGATCAGATGTTCTTCGTTCTGTCTGATGACTTCTCGATTCCTTAGCTTCTCTTCCGTCTCATAAGCCTCTTTTAGCTTTCGGTGGTAGGCACTTGCAAGGTCAGGAGACTCTGCCATCCGTGCTATCACAACCCGCCTAATGAACTTGGACACTTGGAGGCGGCGTTTCTCTGGGACGTGAGATAGGGTGAAGTATTTCGGATTCCAAGCTTGTACTTTGTGCATCCATTGGATGATCTCCTCGGTACTCTCTTTTATGCCATTGCCAATGAATGAGACCATTGCAATTCTCTCTATATACCTGCAAACAAGAATCATACAGAAAAGGATTGCAATTACTAAAGTTGTGAAATAGTACAATTTTTTCTCAGCAAATTTTGGTCTTCGAATCCACTTTCCACTTATTTCATCCCCTTCTACCCAACCGCTAAATCACTCTATTCTATATCGACCATAACAGCCATCCATTTACGAGGAAAGGAGCAAATGAATGGAAGGTTTCAACTTTAGGAGGTAACTTACTGGATAATTTCGATTGTATCAAATAAGATGTGCGAACCATTCTGGAAAACAGGGAGTCTGGCAGTTGGGTTCATCTGGAAGAATGATGGGCTAAAGTTTTTTCCTGTTATTGGGTTCACGTGGTGTGATGTGTAGTCGATGCCCTTCTCTTCCAGAGCTAGTCTCACCTTTTGGCTGTCCAAAGAAAATGGATGGTGATAGAGATGCATAGCGTTTTTTTTAGCATGAACTCCTAGAAATGCTTGTCTGGGAAGCAGAGAGCTCTGATTGTCAGAAACAGCAGTCACGAGAATGTGAAGCTCTGTGGACTACCAACCTGAGGACAGGATAGAAACTCATCAGTGCAGTGTATCAGTCTTTATAAACAATAGCGAGACAGGCTTGGTGGGAAATAAAAGGCAAGAAGATTTGTGTGCTTCCCTCTTATCCAGAAGAGATGACTTAGCACCCATTCTACCATGAACATACATGAGTGAATGAATACTAACTAATACATAGTTACATCAATAACAACTCTTTTTTGATGTCACGCAGTATAATCTGGCATAGTTGATTAAATAATCTAGGAGCTCTGGAAAGGTCAACTTTTAACAAGCTTTCTACACTGGAAGGGAGCGAGGGTAGGTAGATAGGACAACCATTCGGTTCTGCAGGAGTTTCCACATACTGCAGGGAAAAAGAACACCATCCTTACCTAGAATCATTAAGTGCTATCGACATCAATTATTGGATAAATACTCGTGTAAAATGATCAAATTCTCAATTTTTCGTTAAACTATGGAGACAAAAAAAGAGCCAACTAAACTTTAATATTAACAAGGACATCACTTCCACACAACTGAACATCTGACTGCCTCCTAAGTGGTCTCACTCGACCCCAGGCTTTGAGGTCAAGTAAAGCCAACTCAAGCAGCTTTACCAACTTGGAACACCTTACTCCGCCCAGACCGACTATATCAGCTCAGACACGAGAATGGGCTTAAGGAACACTGCTCAAACTATTCATAGGATGTTAAGCTTACCAATTTCCGAATGCTATCTGACCAAGAACTTTACTCATCCAACACATCTTTCTATCTAACGACCTTCTCCGTCTTATGCATAGGAGGGTGAATCTGAGCTATCACCTGAGCTTGACTTCCCTTGGTGTTTGCAAGACCACAAAAGACCATGGGAAGTACCCGTTGCATTCAGCTAAGCAACACAGGAGTTAAGCCCGACTCTCTGTGGCACATCGCTTGCCCAATCCTCCAGGACCCATCAAATATAAACAACCTTATTGTAAAAATTTACTCTTCCGAAGCAAACAAGATCCACTAGAATCATAACAAATTGGACAAGCGAAATAAAAGGAACGATCTTCAGCGCTTCAGGGCTCCGATTGCGTAAAAAAAAGGACCGTATAGACTCCATTTTAAATGAAGCAATTGATTCTGAGGAGGACATCTCAATCTCAAAACAATCAAAGTCAATCGAACGCCAGAAACTGGCATAATATCAAACATGAAAAGGAAACACGAACATCCCAATCCGGGAGGGGTACAGTCACAAAGTACAGAGACGTTAATCGGTCGAAACCTTGGAAAACGCCGAAACTGAAAACACCTACGATAGGAAAACCATAGAAAAAGCTTGCCCATAAAGGTGCGGTGAATTGAAGAGAAGAGAATAGCTTGAGCTTACCCAGAAAACAGGAACAGCTGGTGCAGGGAGGGTCTCAACGGGTGATAACTGTAAAGGTTACGGATTTTGAGATTTGTCGGACAACGAAGGGGACTCGAATTTAGTGGGCGAAAAGAGAGAGAGCCCAGAGCAATAAAAGCAACTTGCAAGTTAGCGCACTTCGTGACAGATGCTTTTTCGATGGAAAGTGGAAGTCACCATTAATAAACAATCGGTATTAGTAACCTCCCCCTGCAATTGGTGGGGTACTGTGAGCATTCGGGGAGAAGTCGAGAAGAAGGCACGCTGCGCTCTCACTCTGGAGTAAAGGAAATGGAAGTCCTCGCTTCACTAACTGGACGCGTCCTCGTACAGCACACGTCTTTGTGTACTGTTCACCCCAGTCACCGTCAGGGCATTGAGAATCCGATCTGAGACGATCTGAGAATCACATGTGTGTCCAACGGCTGATAGTCTTCGGTGAATTGAATCTGTATTATAATAATACTAATATAATATACCTATTCAATCAAAAATTAATATATAATAAATACCTATATAATTATAATTATAATTATTAAATATTAAAAATCTAAAAATATTTTTAAAAAATCTAAATTTCTTGTCCTTTACATGGTACGCTTTAGTGGTAAGTACATTTACAAGATGTGAATGATCTCATCAATGGCTAATAAGAGTTTTATTCTCCCTGGACCTATGGATCTAAGTAAGTCCATGTTCATGGCACATGTTTGGATGGTCTTACCAAAGATCACATGCTCGAGGAGAATTTGATCTCTGACCTTTTAGACTTCCTCACGATTTAAACACACATCATACCCACTTGAATCAACTCTTGAGAAATTAATATAATTAAAAATTTATCCAGACTTCAACTTTTCCCAATATGTTCACTTTTGGTCATTATCATTGTTGTTCTCTATTAAAACATGCTGGCTTGGATTTTTCGGAGTCCTTTTCATGGACAAGTCTATCTCGTCTAAGCTAGGTTTAACTAAATCGTTTCACTTAGAAATAAACCCACAAGCTATTCACTTTGTTCCTCCCTCTTACTTGTCGATGAATCACAGGCGGAAAGTTCTTTCATGATGAAATTGTTGATACACCCTTGCCTCTGCGATAGCAATATGGACCAGAAAAGTTGAGCTTAGTTTTTCGAGTTTTGGTTTAAAAGGTAAGGCTCCTATTAATCCTATGAGTTATGGTTAAAGTACAATTCTTCCCTTTTCCATGCTTAGTATTGTCCATATCAATTGCAATGGCCAGAATCCTGAAAGACTTGGAACAGTATGATAATTTTTCTAGATTTTAGAGTTAAAACATATTCATTATACAATCAAATAGTGCTGTAACCTCAATTTTCATACAATGAACACTATTCATGGATGCATCTGGACACTCATTTAGTGTCATCAACTTCCTCCAAAACATTATTTTCTCTATTTAATCTTTACATGGTATTAAAGCCATCTCCTTTACTTCTTCACATGGTTTCCTCTTCCTGTTCATCTCATACGTCCTCTACCTTTCCTACCATCCTTGTTAAACTAAATGGATCTCGAACCTCTTCATTATTTTCTTGTTATTGAGGTTCCACCCAACTCTATCGGAGTGCTCTTAGATCATTTGAAAAAATGCCGGTGCACTCCTTGCTCGTACTGATGTTAATAGGGAGGTAGACCCCTCCCCTTCTCACCCCACCTTCTGCTATCACGTCTTCCCCAGTACCTTCATTATTTTTCTCGTATTACTTGTGTGTCAGCTATGCAAGATCGAGCCTCTTCTCGACTAGCGCTCCAAGTTATTCAATCTGTTACTCTAGATTGTGAGACAAATTCCAGCGTATGAGATCCTGGGGAGGGGAGAATGAGGGGGGCTCTAATTGTCTCCTGAAAACGAAGTTCTTTTGGCTTCTCAGACCATCCAAGAATAATTCCTCGAGCTGGAGGAGTCCTTCTCTTAAACCTGGAGAGCTAGCCAAGACTTTCACTAGTTAAAAAGAGGTTCTAAGTATCTCCTGAAAACCAAGTCCCTTTGGCCTCTCAAACAATCTTAGAAATATGATTCATGGAGTTGAAGGAAGCTTCTTAAACTTCAAGAATTGGCCAAGCCTTTCATCGATTTCAAAATAGGATATGGATCCCATATATCTTTCTGGTATGATCTTTGGCATCCACCTGGAGTCCTTTCATAATTTTGTTCCAATAGGCGGATGTGCTTTCCTCATATAAGTCCTCATGCTAATGTGTACGTGGTTTATCAAAATGGTGCATGGGTATGACCTGGCACTACTAATCCTCAACCACGCTTACTACTTCCACGGTGTCTCGGATCACTACAGTTTTTACATGCCACTGTTTTGGGACACAAGTCCCCAAAATTTTCCATGTGCAAGGCATGGGAATCAATTAGAGAACATCGACCTAAAAGTATCATGGCACGACTCATTTGGTTTTCTAGACATATCCATCGAGTCTCCTTCATTACATGGCTTCTTGTAAAAAAAAGGCTCTCATTTAAGGTCAGGATTTCGCAATGGAGGGATGTGGGGGATGAGCAATGCGTCTTCTGTGGAGCAGACATGAAAACACGAATCATTTATTTTTCGCTTGCTCTTTTACGAGTGATATCTAGATGAGATTGCTTCAACTAATTCCTACAAACAGAGTTTTCGGTGACTACTTTGCAAAGCTCTACATCATGCATCACTCGTCTGGAAGGGCGGGCTAAAAATTGGACACCATTAAACTTAGGTTTGCCTTCTGTTGCAACATCTACCACATTTGATTTGAAAGGATGTTTATCAACTGGTTTTCCAGATCGTCAGAGCTAGGCTACTTTCCTATACATCATAAGCTCTTTTCTCTTTTTCTCCAAATTTTGACTTGGTGTCATGAAAGAATTATTTAACTTCAAAAAACTAAAAAAAAAAAAAACAAGAAGAAGAAGAAGATGAAGAAGAGAGGCTCAGGAAGAAGATGACTTCATTGATTCAAGCTGAACTTTTACTATTTATGGGGGATGCTCCTCACTACAAAGGTGCCCTCCATCTTTTATTCATTTTTCTAAAGATGCTCCTCACTACCACCTAACTTTTCCTCTCGTTACAAGCTGGTCCTTACGCACACTACACTGATTTCCTCATTGTCTTCTTCCAGCGTTTTAATGTTTTTAAATTTTTTGGGGACACGTTGGAAATCAAAGCCAATCAGAGCTTGTGATTTGAGCCACATGGGCAGTCATTGGCCTGCCACATCAACAAATGTGGCGGCATAGTAGATGTATTGTAGATATGGTGAAATTTTCGAAGTATTTTTACCCCTGAAATTTTTAGTTTATGGTAAGACTTATGCTTTGAACGTATTCATAATTATTTGATAATTAATAAAATATTTAAAAGAATTTAGAGAAACTATAAAAATTTAGTGATTTTAAAAAATTTTCAATTTAGAAAATTTGTAAAATAATTTTAAAAACTTTAGAGATTTTATAAAAGTAATTTAAAATTTTACAATAAGTATTGTGATATTCAACTATGAATGATAAAAATATTGATATGCATATAAATTGACAAGATAGACTAAAATATTCCGCCAATGATGAAGCCCACTATTGATAGCTACATCTTTCAAAGGTTATTTGGATTGATGAGCTATAAAGGTACTAAGGGGAGGGTTTTGGAGCATAGTTTCAAAAATCAGATCGGACCGAGAACCGGTCAAGGTAACGGTTCCAGGTTCAACCGGTCAATGATCGAACCGGATTTATTTAAAAAAATAAATATAGAAAGTACATGTAATTATCTAAAATACACAAGTATTAATAATTTAATATCTTATGTGCTCAATCCAATTCATTGAAAACCTGCTGGTTTAACCCGGTTCAACACGGTTCTTGCCGAGTCAATGTGCAAATTAAGTTAACTATACAATCGGCCCGAACCAATCACCTGGTTGGACCGGCCGGTCCGGTCCGGTTCTTAAAACTATGTTTTGGAGAGTTATAGAGGTTAAGGAGAATAGGGTTATGGGGAAGGGGGAATGATATAACTCTTCATAATCCTTGTTTCGATAATATTGTTACAAAAAGGATTATGGAGGAGTAAAAATTTAATTTAATGGTTTATTTCGGCAACTATTTGAATTGAAAGTGTAATGAATATGCTCTTATATGATTGAATTACCCATTTTTATAAGTATAGCATTCAATTGCTAAAAATGACAAACATATAAAACTGTCATTTTTTCTATTTATTTTTATTTATTTATGATGCATTATATGATATTCAATGATATTATAAACATATCATTGTATAATAAAAAATAATTTCGTGCGTAATATGGGTCACAATTTAGTATTATTATTTGGGAGGAGGGTGGACAATCTATCTCTCTTTTGAACTTTCCAAAATGCCATCTACAAATAAACTTTTAACAAAGAATAAAAGGAGCAAATGAAGAAGAAATTGTAAAATCATTCTTAAGATCGCAAATACCATTTACTGTAAGTCAAAATATAAAACAACAATCTTGATGACCACTTTACAAAATGAATATTATCAGAAAAAATGATTTTTCAATTTCTTTCTTTATACACAAAATCATGCTAGAAAGGCCTTACCATAAAAATAAAGTAGAATGAAATTAAAATACAGAAATAACCAACTAAAGAAAATTGTTACTGACCGTCGAGATCTGTGACAGTTACAGTTTTCTTAAGACTTATTTGTCCCTTCTTGTTCGTGCTGAGGAAGTGTGAACTTCAGTCTCCCAGGATACAACTACTGGCTAAGCTCGAGGCTACACGGAACCTGAAGCTGGAAGGCAAATTAGAATCGAAACTGGAAACTACATGAAAACTATGCAAAATGCAAAGAGGGAGAAGAACGTGCTTGAATGCTTGAGTTTTTTGGAACCTATGGAAGAAGGCTCTATTTATAGGGTGGTGGAGGGCTGATGGCTTAAATAGCATCAAATCGAGAATTGATGGCTCGAACTAACCTTTAATTGGATCAAACTGGGCATTCACTGCCCTTATTAAGGCCGATTGATTAATGCGCTTAAATTCATGGCTTAATGCAGCCTTAACTAGGTGTTAATACACTTAAACAGCCCACTCAGGAATTCCAAGAGACGGACCGGTTCGGTTTGGTTCGGCCATTGAAGTAAAAAAATTGTAGGAAATGGCAAAAAAAAGGGCGAGGGAGCTATGGGAAAGTCGTCTATTATAACTAAAGAGGTTGCTCACCATAAAACAACTCTTAATTTATAAATCATTTTAAGTTGTCACCCCTTATTAATGTGGCATTGAATTCTTATCGTCCACCATGGGCTCTTGTGGGCTTCTTGATGAACCTTTTTAAACCCAACTCACATTACACAAATTAAGTCTATCAATTTAAACTCAACTCAAATTCCTTCAATTTGTGAGAACAATTTCTCATTCACTCAATACCATTTTTCCAACAATAACTACTCAATCTTTTTTTATTAGTTATATGATTTATTTTTACTTATTCATGATATATTTTATAAAAGTTAATAATGTATAATTAATATACAATTGTAAAAATATCTAAAATGTTGTCATGTAAAGTATAAATTTTATAATTGACAATCCCATACGTAGTATGGATTGGAGTCTAGTATGTGTTTATGCACGCTGGGGGTGGGCAAAAGTTTTGCCACGGGTAGTCTCAGTTCTAGATAAGTTGAAGAATAAAACCAGTGTGATAATGGTGCCATCTAGTTACTTAGCACTATATGTTAGATGAAACGAATGACAAGTGCCTCAACACTGTCATATTGATATATCACCACCGAATATTTAGTATAGTCCAAGAAATCAATTTTCTCCGAGGCTCCGACATGACGAGCAAAACTTCCTATAGATATTGTGGCACAAGTGCTAGAAGGTATTCGGACTCGTTGAATCATTGAATCATATGAGAGTGAATTGTGAACTATTATGTTACCGTTGTGGCAGGAGGCCCCAGGGCTCAGTTCTGGAAGATGAAAATCCATCGATTAGCGGGGGCCGGTGGCTTCGCTGCATATGGCCCCATCTTCTTCAACTCAAGGCCCACAAATCGGCAAGCTTCGGACTTGGAGGAGGAGGAGGAGGAGAGCTGGCTGCATAGATGGATCCCTATTATATCTTTTAATTTTTCAAGTAAATTTATTTTAAATCTTTCGGAAAATATTTTACTTTCTATAAAAGAAAAATCAGTTAATGTTGTTATAACTGCTCATATTTTGTATATAATAAATAGTATAAATAATGAAAATTTCGGTCATTTATGAACTTTGACACGCATGTGTCACATTGCATGTAAAATCACAAACTATAGAATTTATATTAATTGTAACATCCGTCAATTGCTCCCAAACTGATATTGAACGAAGGTTAACGTAGTACAAAGAGCTTTGGGAAAAAAAAAAGCTAAAAATTGATATAAAGAACCAATAGGATGTCGAGACTAAAAAAGGTTGTAGCAGATCGTAGGAGCCTCAAACTTCTTTTCTTTACAAATATAGCTTTTTATTTTTCAGTTCTATACCATCCGAAATACATAAATTTAATAAATTCTGATTAATACAGATTGGAGTTGGGTCAGTCTACCATGGAAGAAAACTCTTTCAACATAAATGTTTCCATTCTGACTAATGGTTAGACATCAGATATAGAAGTGTTCATAGCAACAGCAATACATATATATATATATATATATAGGTAAAATCTTTTCACAAACTCCTGGAAATGCTTATCACTAGAAAGTATAGCCATTAACTAGTTCCATAAAGGGGGTAATTTAGTAGTTTCAGTAAAGAGATTCAGTGCGGCGACACATGCTATCAATTCGAAACTGAGACACTCTAGGTTTAGTTTCCATTAATGGAGTCACCTTTAGGAGAAAGTTTTGCATGTAATAGTGTAGTCACTACGTAACAGTACTTAATGGCAATACTGACTAATAAAATTCAATTATTCTAAGGTTTTTTTTTTATTGTTAGGATTTTATAAAAAAAATCTAAAAATAGCTAAGTTTTATTTGTTACTGTCATTGTGTAAGTACTGTCATGAAATGATATTATTATACAGAATACTTGCTCCTCCTTTATTAGGCATTTTATTTTTTGATTCGATCATTTATTAGTCGCCTGTTAATTTATAATAATTTAATTGATAATTTCTCGCATTATTACTACAATGAGGAAGATCCGAATATTTTCTTTTTTGAAGTGTTTCTAGGTGTGACTGTTCTGAATAACGATTTCTTGTTCTGTTCATTCTTGAAAACAATCTATGTAATTATAACAAAATAAAGAAATAATTTGCTCAATTTGGATAATATTAATTTTAAACCCAAAAATAAATAAACTACAAAACTGTAATTCTAGAAATCGTTAGAAATACTAGAAATTCATGAAATGCACCTAGAATACTTTAGGGAAAACAATTTATAATGCCGATTCATGGCAACTTACTAGAAAATTCTAAATAAATCTTTTTTTTAGACAGAACATCTAAATATCTAATATAATTCACATGCAGCGAATGGAAAACAAATTTCGCGTACATGAGGAGCCCATTATTAATAAACAGGCTTCGTATGGACACTGTAACCCATAACTAACCCATCTACGGTCACAATCACCAGAGCGTCACACACAAATACATATATATATATATATATATATATCCGAACTCGGTATGAAAAAAATAAAAATAAATAAGTGAAATACTAAGAAATTAAACTATTAGATTACTAAGTCATAAAGTCTTATAATTTAATTCATATAAAACAGTATTATATTAGCTTGTAATAGAAGGTGTAACATTCCAGTTTATTATTATCATATTCCACAATAATATTGATATTTAGAGTGTGTGATTTTTTGATAAATTAAATAAAATTGGTAGTAAATTTTTAAAAATAGAGTGACTCTATATAATAAAACTTGTGAAGCGATAAATTCACTAATATATAACCATCAAATCTTTCTCTACTATCACTTTCTCACTGTTATTTCACATATATCTTTTTCCAAATGCCTATTCACTAGGACCGTGTGGAAATATTTTATGGTATTAGAGTAGGTTACTGTGTGGGCTCGTACCAAGTATGAGTGTGGCCCTTGTGGTCCATAAGCTCGAGACTGAAAGAAAAATATGCAGTTTGAAGTCAGTTGCCCCTTACCTGGGGACAGAAGAGAAATTGAATCATGTTATCAATTGTTGAGGGTGTATCAAGTGTGAACACATTACAACGTGAAAGTGGGTATTGATAATGAATCCAACATCAGACAATGAATAGAAACAATCCAGATTTATGAGTGAATTGAGTACCACCCACCTATCGGTTTAAACTTTTGGATTGTATAATAGGACCAATCTTTTATTGGTCAGGTGAAAATTTTACAAGCTGGTGAAGAAGTACTTGGGAAAAAAATCTATGTAAAATAACAGAGATATCAGTAAATTTACCTCTTCACTAGTTTTATTATGTATTAAGTCACTCTATTTTTTTAAATTTATTACCCAATTTATATTTAATTTACCGATAATTCACATACCGGTGAAGAGGTATTTGGGAAAATAATTTTGAAATAATAAAGAGAAAATGATAGTAGAGAACGATTTAGTAGTTATATATTAGTAAATTTACCGTCATACCTCTATTTTCCCGATTTAATCGATATTAAAATTAAATTTTATATGTTAATTGATAGTTTAGGAATTAAAAAATCAAAATTCTCTGATTTTTGCATATTATGGAAGAATTTTTATTTTATTAGTTTTAATTAACTCATCCTTTATTTTTTTAGCAGGCGACCATTCATATTAATTGCACTCTATATTAAATGCGAAGTCAATTATAATGTGTTGACTATTTTTTTGACAATTTTTTTGTTCCATTTATGTTGGGTGCATCTCAAATTAATCTACAAGTTAGGAGACCCGAAAATCTGACTAAACGAGTAAAAGTCGATAAGGGATAAGATTGAATTCCTTTTTTGAAAATGGAAGTGTCCTTATTTTTATTTTTTTAAATTAAATTAGAATATTTTCTATAAAAAAATTAGGAAATGCAATGAATATCTTATTCTTAACACGCCTATACAGGGTTCGATAGACTATCGGATAGGTTTTAGTGGCTTCATTGTAATCTTTTCAGGACGTGTCTCAACAATGCAAGCACGCGTGAATTTGAGAAGTTAGATTTGGGACTCTTTTATTCTAGTGATTTGTAATGGGACTCGGAACGATAAGAAAAAATTATATCGAACCATAATCTCCGGTTTTCATTTAATAAGTTGTTTGCCTTATCCCATGGGCATTTCATTCAAGCAAAGGAGAAAGTCTTGTGCGAAACGAGCATGCTATACACGATAGTGCTAACATGATACAGTCAATATGATTCAATTATTCCTAATTTTTATTAAAGAATGTATGAATCTTATTAGTTTATGATGGCACGTCAAAACTGCCACGTGATCTATTAATTACACGCACAGGTCTCTCCACGCGCAGAGCTCAACAGGTGATCCTAGTGTTCATATTTCTGATTTTACTTTTTCATTCTTTTTGCTGCTATTAACTCTAAAATCCTGACACTTTACTACAGGCACAACCACAACAAATTGGTACCAAAGCTTAGGGGATAACAAGTTAGTGTCAGAGTTTCATCCCAAACACATCAGTCGCGGGTTCAAGACAGTGAGATTTGACAATTTGAACATACTTGCATGATCACTAATCAAGAAGAAGGTATTGTTTGTGCAGCATGGCCTGGCCTCGTCGGGGAGCTAGATGGAGAAGCTGCATTGGTGAAGACTCGGGCAAATTGTGAAAAAAACTCTATGTTGGCGGAGACTTTGAGCAAATCCAACTGAACATGTCAAATTAAGTCCTCTAAGATGTGCACAACCAGAGTTCGACGCCGGAGTTGCGATGAAAATTGGAGTGGTTGTATGTTAGCAAAATTTCTAGCTAATCGATGGATTGTACTTGAAGAAGTTATTGTACCGGTCGAGTATGGTCTTTGACACATTGATAGGCGACCGCATGAATATGTTTAATCGGATTATAATATATCCCTAGTCAGTTGATACAGAGATTGATGATGAGCATTAAGCATTGATGTTGTGCTTGTGGTCAAACTCCTATGAGAATTTCATTGGCACGATGTTGAATGGGAGATGGAGTATCGCCACAGAATATGTCAAAGTGATGTTAAACTTGAAATAGTTGAAGAAGGGGGTGATTGAACACTCGAGTGGTACCATAGAAAAAGCTTCTTGCAATAGGCAAATCTGATAAATATCATGGAAGCAGGGAAAATCCATGATAAAATCTTGAGGTAGGTTTATTTGCTAGGACTGTGATCGAAAAGGTTATCTAACTGAGATTGCTCGCTCTAGGAGGAATGACAAGAGATGCCAAAGACATGTGAGATTCTGACTACAATAGGAAATGTGAGAATGGATGCCGGGGATCTTGCTATAGGGACTAGGGAGTGAGAATATAGGATAAAAAATGAGAATAGAAAATTCTACTAATGAAAATTAAATATAGAATTTCTTCGCTATTGATCAAGAAAGATGTCGTACCAAATCTATTTTTTTTAACAGCTGAAATTTTGAATTATGATAATTTTACACTAAACTGCACGTATTGGATGCCAATCTAAATTCAATATTGTATCATTTATGCTAAGATGGATAGTAGAATGTAAAAGCGTGGTTGAAGGAGTAATTCAAAAGTAAATGTACAGACAAATTACGAGAGCTTAAACATCAGTAAAGGGAAGCAAAAGTCTATAAAAATATTCCCGTGGAAACTATTTAAATTTTTTAGTGAAAATTTTATTTATAGGTTTCCGTAAACTTATGCAGGAAAAATAAATAAAAAATTATGTAATGAGCCTTGAATTTTGATATATTTTCCAATTCGATCCAACTTTTCAAGGTTTTATTCTTAATCTAATTTTACCTACTAATTTAGTCTCAAAAAAATGTTGCAGTCTTTGGGCCTGGGTCAGAGGACACAGGCTTCTACAAATCATACCAGTCCTTTAGTGCATTACACCGTTAGAGCCGGTGCATGCGTTAGTTGATCGATTCATGCTATGTGTTCAAGGTTTTACACGAAAATTCAAACATGATATATAGTGACAGTAAGTTAACCACTGCTGTTGTTCCCTTTTTTTTTTTTTTCTCGACACACAAAGGACCTTTATATATATACACACACACACACATATTGGCCTTGCAATTTGTTGGTTATAAAGAAAATCTTGAAGGAAGTTACAGTGTGTCTATTTCATCCAAAAAAAAATGAGGAGAAACAGAATGGGAATAAGTAATTTATGTTAGAAAAATGACATTAAATTGAATGAAAAATTGTTCTCATAAATTAAAGGGAATTGATAGGACTTAAGTCTATGAACTTAATTTATGTGATGTAAGTTTGGGTTTTTTCCGTGAAGAGACTAAGCCCACATGAGCCCATGGTGAAATGATGGGAATTCAATCTCACATTGATAAGGAATAGCTATTTAGTATAGTCTATAAGCAATAGATGTTTTTATGATGAGTAACATCCTATATTACTCGTCCTAATCTCACGCGCTTGGCAGGGGAGTGCAAATTGGAGTATTGGAGTTCAATTTAGTCAAACTCGTGTGCACACAAACAGCGGGTGCGCTGAATGTTCAGTTTTTTACTATTTTAGCATTTTCATACTATTGTATTCATTTATTCGATTACGATTTATCTCTATTCTACAATATTTGTACTACAACTTCGTGTCGAGAAAAATATTATTTAACTTCGATTATTCAACAAATTATTATGACCATCCGAAATTATTTTATTCTATTCGAATTGCAATTTTATTCCGTAATGTTTCCTCTTAAGAAAATGACATCCATTTCCCTTAATGGTGGAGTTCAAATCCGTGGAAAAGCTGCCATGCCTCCCAACCACATAGAGAACGAGAAAGTGATCCCACATCCTCGTCTACGCAAAATCTCCACTCCCCAATTTTTTTTTTATTGCCAGCTACAGTATCTAAGCAGGCCCCACCAGCGGTGAGACGGCACCTTTCAGCCAACCATACTTGACTAATCCGTTGGTCGCCCCGGGTCGCACTCCTGGCAATTCCGTTGGTCGCCCCGGGTCGCACTCCTGGCAATGGCGGGTGAGGCTCCCAAGGGGAGTGTCTGCGTACGTGAGGTATCGAACTTGAGACCTCCTTAAGCGGTACCAAGCTGATTGCCACTCGGCCCAACCCCCTTGGTCTCCCCAATTTTCGTTATTTGCCATTTTGTCTTTATTTTTGAGTCAGATTTAAAAAGAATTTGGGAAAAGTCATTAAAAAATTTTAGTTCAAGAATAATGTGAAAAAATGTCTTCATCGTTAAATTCTAAATTACTTACTGTATAAAATTCACATAATATTTTGTCAACTGTAATTTTTTAATTTTTAATAAAATCTATTGACATAAACTTGTATTAGATTATTTATTGAGACTGATTTATCTTTATTATTACATATTTATCTCAACTTGTTTTGATATTATGTGTATCTCGAATTAGTTAATATTATTATAATTATCATTATTATTATTAAATTATGAAAACTTTTATTTTGCTTATAGTATGATTTTTTTCGAATATTAACAAAGAGAATTGAATTCTAATTTCAAATCAAGCTAAATAAAAATTAAGGTTAATCATTCTATTTCCGATTCCGTCCCATTCCATTTGGGTTTTAGCTTCCCATCACACACTACAAAACAAACAATCCCTTATTCCTTGACTTGTTGGATTGAAGGGAGGGTGGTGAAGTTTGATATTGACGGTAAAACTCGAAAAGCGATGGGAACAAGTCGTTCGATTACGTGATGAGTGGGCTATATGAACTTGGCGACCATATATGAAGGCGACGACTGGAGAGGGGTCAAGGTCAAGTTTCCACTGATTGAACCCTACCCTCACTCTTGAAAATCATCCTCAATCTAATCTATGCCCTCATGATTAGTAAGAATAATGCATCCACCAACTGACAAGCCAGGTTTCCTTATCCGACAGTTAAGTATGGTGGTGGGGGTAGAAATCTACCTTAAAAAATTTGAGATCTTTGGTGAATTTGTCAGTGTTGGGTTTATTCTGGTTGATGGGTCGTTTTGATGTTCCCAGCCTCAATTTTTAGCGGCTGTTTTGATGGCCTGGGCAGCAAGAGTTCCTAAGCAAGCATAATTAGTGCAACAGCTGAAAAGACACTTTTTCAAAATGAAAAATTCTCAAATGATCCTATCTCACAATAACGAGGTGAGGAAGACCAATCAAATTGCTTTGATTAGTATTAATTATGATAACTGCTCAAATAATTAACACTGATTTACTCGTTTGTTATATTTTCATTGGTATTTTCTCACGTCACATAGTAATATAAGATCACTTAAAAATTTCTCTTTTCAGGTGATTAATATTAATTTGCTTATTTTCACATTTTAATTGACATTTTCTCATGGCGTATTACCTAAGAATTTCTCTTTTCAAGTGTAAAAAATACCCCAAGAACTTTTTAGGAATTATGAAAACTGACTGTTTTAAGTACAATTTTTCATATGGTTTTTAAGCCCCAAATTTTGAAATAAGAACAAGATTAAACAATAAAAAGTTTGAAAAGTATGTAAAACTAATGAGGACTAAAACCTTCTTAGGAAAATATTGGCACTAATAGATTGGTTCTAATGGATAGAATTTAAATTGATCATAAACTCTTTTAAAGAATAAGAGGCACTTAATACTATCATCTACTGTAGTGTTAAAACAACACTTTTTTTTATATATATTTTAGGAAATCAGGGGAGTTTTGGGCCTCGTCAAATTTTTCGGTGACCTAACTTTAATCTGTTTTCCTAAACCTCGAAAATCTACTAAATTTTAAATTGGACTTCAAAAATTGGCCTTTTCAATAGGGGTGATCAAGCCTAGGTATCCTGTATTTCTTTATAGTGCCCGGATCCTATTCTATATAAGACCAATTCCTCAATCTTGGAATCAAACCATAGCCTATTAAATCTTGAAACCAGACCGTACCCGGATCATGTAAGATACCACAAGTTCCAAGTACCATATTGGAACTTGTTTATTGTTTATTCTTTTGCATCTATAATATAAATTATTTTAATATTTTTCATAATTATTGTTATTGCACATATTTTTTAGCATAATCAAATATGAATAATTTTTAAATATATTTTTATTATATTTAAGTACTATTTATTACTAATTTTTAAGTTATATTGATATTTTAGATATGAAAAATTTATCAAATACACATAATTATATGTGAATGAAAGTTCATTGAGTTAGAAATGTAATGGTTTAAATGGTTCATAAATTGGAGTTCAAACAAAAAAAGTTACAAATAATTAAAATTAACTAAGTAAATAAGTTAACAATTTCTAGTTCTGGTTTCAGGCACCCTATGTACCGGAACTAGAACTAAAACCGACCAATTCATTAATTCATTACCCATAAAATACCCTATTTTCATGGAGAACTATCCATAACCTACCTAATAAGATAGATTCCTACGGATTCCAAGTTTATCCTATAACAGTGCACATCCGTTTCAATGATTTTTCACACTGTTTTAAAATTCAAGTTAAGTGAATAAATGATTTATAATTACAAGAGTTTTTATGCTTAGTGGATGGATAATACTCAAATTTTAAGCCATCGACACTTATTAGATTTCTCAAATACCGCATATTGGAAGAAGTCCCGTGCACATCAGGTGTACCAGATGACACTAATGATATGATAGTAAAAACCAATAAAACTCAATTATTTTTAAGGTTATATTTTATTCTTAAGATTTTATTTAAAAAAAATCTTAAAACCTTGTCAACATCGATCGACCCATGGTGTAACTACTGCACTTGAGTTTCTCCTCAAATACAGCGGTTCTTGGCCAGTGCCTCTATGTTGGAGAAGGTATCTTTTGTCACGGAGTCATCACATGATAGAGTTATCAACCAATTAAATTTAGTTATTTATACAACTTTTTGTTATTCTTTGGGTTGGTTCCTTATTTTTTAGGTTTTAATAAAAAGGGAAAAAGACATTTTTGGTCTTCGACCTTTTGTTTTTTATCATTTTCATTATAAACCTTTATTTTTTGTCTTTTGTATCCTCATCCTTTTGAATTTTTACCACTTTAGTCATATTGTTACTTTTTTTCATTTAAAAAAGCATATTTCTTCCAAAAAAAGAATATTGCATCCAAAAATCATTTTTTAATAAAAATATTTTTTTAAAAAGTATATTTCGTCACTGATTAATGAAATATTGGTTTCTAGCAGGTGCCCCTTTGAAAATTTGAAGTCATTTTTCTCAAAATGAGTCATGATTTTATTATGATAATAACTATCAATCGATTTTAAATTAAGAATACGTCTTAATTTTAAAGGAGATATGGTCATTAGTAAAACCCTACCGATACTTTTAATTTTCATTTGTTTTTTCCCTGTTTTCTTTATTTTTTGAAAACTATTTTTTGTTGAAAAATGATTTTTGAATGAAATATACTTTTTTGAATGGAAAAAAAGTAATGGTAGGATTGAAGTGCAAAAGTTCAAAAGGTTGAGGGTGTGAATGACAAAAAATAAAGGTTAAGGATGAAATAAAGCTCAAAAAATTGATGATTAAAAATGTCATTTATCAAATAAAAAATTATAAAAATAATTAAATTTTGGATGCCAAGAAATTAATTGTTGGCCACCACTGGCTTATTTGCGGTGTGATGTAGTGATCGCTTTCATGGTGGGAGACACATATCCAATTTTTGAGTATCCCATTATGATTTAATTATTACATTTTCACCTTTTTTTTTTAATAATCGATGTATCTAAGCACCTTCCACTAGCGATAGTTGCGACACCTCTTCCTTATGGCACATGCAAATAGCCTATAAACCACGTGTATCAAATAAGTCAAGCGAATTTGACGGGTTTGAGAGATATAAAACTGGCACCCACGAAGAAATGTTTCTCGAAGAATTCAAATCCATGAGATCTTGAAAAACTTCCCAAAACCTGACCACTTGAACTCCCCTCTTGGGAGAAAAAGTTTCTAGTTTATTGTCAAATTCTAATGGAAATCACAAACATTTTGAGCTAACTACCCATATTGCCACAAATGTGAGTTTGTCAAACTAATGTTCGTGCTAACAATAGCATTGAGTTCTTTTTTACCTAAAAGTGTAAATTATTCACTAGTGACGCTCAATTTTCTTTTAAACTAGGTTTCAATCTATTAACACTTTGTACATACTGTTAAACATCTGCCCACAATAGTTGATATGAGTCAGGAGTTCCACAGTTAGGCTTGGTGTTGTGATAATTTATGTGAACACCTGATATGACATCATATAAAATTACCACATATACTTATAACAGTTTTGAGTACATTTCCACCTAAAAGATTAAAAATTAGGCGGTAATATTCAATTATCTTATAAATCAGGTTTTAATCCCTTAGCCCCATGTCCACGGGTTCAATCCTCAAAAATGTTGTGTATGAAAAAAAAAATCAGAATTGGTTAAAAAAATTCTAGCGATTTCAAGGAGAAAAAATTATTTCTGAAATTTATGGTAAATCAACCCTTCTGTGATTAAAAAAAACATTTGAAAAAAAAACAGAAAAAGGGAAACAGGATGAGAAATGGTCTAGCGGGGCATCTTCATGTGCCATTAAAAATGCAACAAGAAGGTGAGCTCCTAAATCATAACTGTGGCACATCTAGAACGTTCATCGCATGTGTTTCTTCAATCTGACATCGAAGCCTTTAAATTCTATTTGCTTAAGAGACTATAAATGTACTGTCTCGTAATAAGTTGAAAGTTCCAAAGTCCTAATTGGTTAAAGAGAAAATTGATAAGGAACGAGTATAGAGAGCCGAGAAGTTCCATAGAGGCTTGCGCTGTGACCGGGGAGGTACAATTCTTCTGGGCGTATATTCCACAACACTGACCGAGGCACGTCGTATTCGATTTGGAATCTATTAATCGGAACGTTGCTTATTTTTGCAAGATCTCATCTCCAGTCAAATTGAGATATTGTCCTAGCAAAGAATCAAGTAGAATCCGATGTATTTTTGTTGAAACGGGTCTATAAAAGGAGGAAGCCTTGTATGTAATGCCTATACCGGTGACAGTACTGATAAGATATTACAAACCAATAGAATTTAGTTATCTCAAGGTTTTTTTTTTTATTTTTAGGGTTTTATTAAAAAATTTAAATTGGTTGAATATTTTTTGTTCATAACACCACGTCAGCACTATCATGTGTTTACTCGTTACGCACAATACTCTCTCCCATAAAAGGTGAATCGATTTTTATACAGATATGAGTGACTAGAGAGGCGTTCTTTTTTTGGAAAAATTATCGTTTATGCAAGAACGTGAGGATTCGTGAGAGTGGTTAGTGATGCTTTTCTATACAGGGTTACAACAGGACTTGGACGGTCGATTGAGAACCTTTACTAAGTTGTATATTTCCAGTTGGTCTCGTGAATTATTTGCTTTGTATCATAGATATTCACCTCCAACCGAGAACTTTATCACATAATTATGATGTTTGTATTTTCTCTCCTATTTTTTAATCTCTTCCACGGCTGTCGCACTCAAATTTTCACGTTCTACAAGTACTTTCCGACAACATTTACGATATTCTGCAGCTAACTGCATCCCGTACAATGTGTACCCAAGTATTTTGTTGGATTCCTATTCTTTGCAGCACATCTCGTTTCTCTACCTCAATTTTTATTTATTTTTTTACGCATATATCCAGCGTATAATTACATAAATTAGCATATCAAAAGTTCGAGAAATTTTACTTTTTACTGTTTTTTTCACGCTCGCCTTCGCATATAATCGTGCTGCTCGAACCTTATGATAAGGACATTTTACCTTCCGACGCTTTCGGCAGCGGGGCTGTCCTTGACGATGGCCATAAATTTGTGCACGAAGCCTTCAGCGTCTCTCTATCAACGGTCATCTTTTATGGGGCCGACACAGAGATAAATGTGCGGCGGTCTCCTTCTATTCCTGATCGGTTGGCTCCTCGGCACATGTTCCTCTTCTCTTTATGCGAAAAGATGAGTAAATATCATCACCGAAAAATAAACGAATAAATATTTAGTATCCATTACATAGCGAGTTCGTTATATAAGTAACTTTCAGATATTAATAAGTATAAATTTTTATATTTTTTTATAATTAATTTTATACGTGACATAATCTAACTAGTGATTTATACTATTAACTAATTTTGCACTATACACCGAAATATGGGCAGGATCAAGAAAATGAGAAAGGGCCCACAAAAATCTTTGGACAGAGATCATCTCTGCATCTGTCGCTTAACTGTGGGTCGGATGGGATGCGATCGCTTCTGACCTCTCAATGGAATTTTGGGATGACTCCTTTTTTTTTTTTTTTTAACTAATCCCCAAAACTACGAAGGCAATCATGCGGACCTCTGCATCCGTGCAAAAGCAGATCCGTGTTCTCCTTACTATTGAATGAGATGTAATTTCGATATGGACGAGAGGTTCTCGATATGGATGAGAGGTTCGCCGAAATCCAGAGGTAGGAAGCATTGCGGTATCAACCTCCAGAGGAAGTGAGGGCATTCGAGTTCATATTAATGTCTATTAGCAATATTCAAATCCGGACCAGTTCAGTGAGTAGTAATTCAGTTACGATTTCTCAGTAAAATATTCATGTAGACTTATGGCATGGAATGAAATGAACATATCGCAAGGGTAAATTCCTCTTCCTAGACATGCAAATCATACCCTATCACCGTACATGGCATATTCTAACTGGCCCAGCGGCTGAACGTCGACCCTTCGTAATTATCATGGGAAAAGACACTTTTCATTCTCAATCTTTTGCATTTTTATTATTTTCCTCCTAAATCTTTATTTTTTTATCATTCGCATTCTCAACCTCTTGAAATTTTGTAACTTTGGTCCTTCCGTTACTTTTCCATCCAGAAAAAGAAGACTGCATCCAAAAATCATTTTTCAACAAAAATTTTTCAAAAAAAATATATTTAGTTCTTAGTTAAAGAAATATTAGTTACTAATAAGTGCCCCTTCAAAAATTAGAACTCATTTTTCTCATAAAGAGTCACAATTTTCTAATTTTCTAATGGTAATAATCATCAATCAATTTTGAATAGGGTATGTATTTTAATTTTAAAGGAGATATGACTATTTGTAAAACCTTGCCGATACTTTTCATTTTCGCTTGTTTTTTTTCCTTTTTCTTTATTTTTTGAAATATATTTTTTGCTGAAAAATATTTTTTGAATGAAATATTCTTTTTTTTAATGGAATATGCTTTTTTTTTATGGAAAAGGTAACGGTATGACCAAAGAGGCAAAAAACTCAAAATGTTGAGAACGGAAATGATAAAAAATAAATGTTTAGAACTAAAATGACAAAAGTGTAAAAAGTTAAGGATTAAAAGTGACATTTATCACATTATTAAAGTTTTTGAATACTGTCTTGGTACATTTTTTTTCCAAACATCCTAGCCCTTGTTTTACCTTACAGCCAATTAAGTTTTGAAATAAGTTTTGGAAAATAAAATCGAACACTAGCTTTCAATTTGACTTCCTCATGTGCTGTAGATTCAAAACTATTAAACCAGAACAGAGTCTTTTGTATAATCAGCATACCATAAAACAATATTTATACAGTGTGATAAATCAATAAAATTAAGTTATTTTAAACTTTTTTTTGTAAAATTTTAAAACAAAAAATAACCCTAGAAAAATTAAATTTTATTAATTTATAAGATAATATAAATACTACTATTACATAATATATTCATTACCTAGTACACTTTCTCCTAGACTAGGCATATATGTGGTTAGTTTATTGTCATATAATAACTTGTTGAGCTGCTCCTTCAAAGTCTCTAATGAACTATTTCAAAGTACGATCAATTCATTATGTCTAGGGGTAGGTGTAGCCATTATTACGTAAATTAATTACACAATGTGCCATCACTAGCAGCACATTGTGCTCGATTGCAGCATGTACGGGGACCATTTGAGCCGAAGAGATTTTCCACTTAAAGTAGTTCAGTCCTTTATGCTGACCCGTACTGCGTACAAGTTGTGCTGCTTTATGAATCGTTAGAATCCTTGCATGAGTAAATTAAGAAAGAGAAAGGAAGGGCAGAGATTATGATATCAAAGAGGGGGTCTTCATACAATAGTTAATATGAGTTATTTGAGATGGTTAAATATTACTTCCCTTTAGATCATATTCCAAGTTCAAGTGGGGGAAGTTTTATCCCTTTAAGAAACCGATCCAATTCGAACTTGAACTAGTTAAGATTCGGCAGATTTCTGGATATTAAGTTGCACTCACTTGTAGTAATAGATAATAGAAGAATATAACGACGGAAAAAAGATACATTTGGTCATTAATCTTTAGCATTTTTATTATTTTCGTCTTAAACCTTTAAGTTTTATCATTCACATCCTTAAACTTTTGAGTTTTTACCACTTTCGTTCTACTGTTATTTTTTCCATGAAAAAAGTATGTTCCATCCAGACAAAGAATATTGCCTTCAAAACTTATTTTTCAAAAAAGTATATTTTATCTCTAATTAATGAAATATTGATTACTAGCATGTGTCCATTAAAAAAATTAGAACTCATTTTTCTCAGAATGAGTCACAATTTTATAACGACAATAACCATTAATCAATTTTGAATCAGAAACGTGTCTTAATTTTGAATGAGATATGAGTATCAATAAAACTCTACCGATGCTTTTCATTTTAATATGCTTTTCTCTTTTTCTTTATTTTTTGAAAAATATTTTTTGTTGAAAAATAATTTTTGAGTGAAATATTCTTTTTTTAGATAGAATATATTTTTTTGGATAAAAAAGTAACCATAGGATCAAAGTGGTAAAAATTTAAAAAATTGATGATATGAATGATACAAAATAAAATTTTAAGACGAAAATGATAAAGGAAATGTTGGCTATTGAAAGTATTATTTACTCTATAACTAATTCACAAGGAAATTATGCAGATAAGGGACATTTCTATGTAACCCCACGCCATCGTATTGCAATCAAAACTGCAATTAACATAATAAATCACTACAGGATTTCGTATACCGAGAAATGGGACTCTGTATTGGTACTATCCTCGATTTGAAATTAACATGCTCTGTATTTAATTTTTATCAATAAAACTCATCACACCTCTTACTTTTTTTTTTAAATTTATGTACTTTCTTTATAAACTGATAAAAACATTTGAACCGCACCCAATAGATATTTTTATCAAAATTTGGTGGGGTTATGAGACACGACCTGTCATCGAATTCACCTAACTCCCGATCTACTCATGAATGGTAGTGGATGCATCCCCTTCTATTCGAAGTAAGTACGAACAAACACTAACGGTACGTCATTCATGGTGGGGGACAATTGATGGTACCGGAACCCGAGGGCAGCGGGTACAGTGCATGTGCACGTGAGGGGCAAGTGCTTCGATCCACCGACAGAGCAGAATGGGAAAACCAGAACTCTTCGGTGCGGATCCCCATAAGAAAATAAATGAGAATATTGTTAACACTTAAAAGGTTTGGGTTTGGCCCCAAAAAACAAGCATCATTGACAGGGGAGGATCAAGTCAAGCAACACATGGAGAACGGAGTTTTTGATTCATCTGATATGCTCGCGTTTGAATGTAAAAGTCCGTACATTATGCAGCGGAATGGTTACGTCGCTGCAATTTGATATGCTTATGTTAAATACGAAAATTCAAAAATTGTATAACAAGCAATTGTGTCATCACTATTGCTGTAAAAAAAATAGAAGAGGGAGTAAAGGATGGCAATCCCACTTGAAAAGTGTGTTTTGATACTGTTGATATCGCTCTCGACTTGAGATAAAAGATTATTGATTCAATTATTGTTAGTGAATCAGTGAAACTCTCTGTACTTCTTTATTTTCTATTCATTATATCTCCTTATAAATCCGTGTATCTCATTTTTATTAAAAAAAACGGATACCTATTCAAACCAATTGATTTTTTCGGTCATAAGGGAGGATAATAAGTCCAATACAATGAAATAAAATAAAGAAAAATAAAGAAACATATAACTTTTATGGTAACGATTGAAACTTAAAACATCTTAGTTATTAGTCAAAGTTGCGCTACTGTACTAAAACTAAATTCTAAAACCAATATTAAACTAGTTTAACACACTTTTCTCTTTAACAAAATTTATATTCAAGCCTTATAAATGAATAAAATTCACAATTGGAAGAGTTTTGCATCTTAATGAACTTACATAACTTGAAATTGAATTAATCGAGGCTCATCGATTGGATATCATGTGGCATGGACCAAACGATACTTGTTTGAGGTAGGAGGTGTAAGTTATTGGGCATGTCTCGCATCAAGCTCGAAATCCATGGGACCTAAAAACCTAGTCGAATGTGTGAAATTGTTAAGAAAAGAGATATCTAATAAATTTTAATTTGAAATACATAAACTTCATATAATCGTATTCCAAATTAAATTGGGATTTTTTCTAAAAGTTAGTTAGGAAGTATTTGATATCTTTTTTATTATATTAATTCTATATAAGGATTGAATAGAGCGATGTAAGAGGTGTGAGAATCTCGGGAGTGATTTTTTTCATAAACTTCTCAATAACGTTAAAGCGTAAGAACTTGATGTATCAGGTTTGAGATTGTAGCTGGAATTTGGGTACGGGATTGAGAATATCTTTAATGTTGCAATCTCTTGTTTTGATGTACAGATTATTTGCTCTGCGCAGTGAGCTTTTTCCTCGCGAGAAAGTTTGACCACATAATCCTAGTATTCATGCTCATCTTCTCACTTCTCGATTCTTTCCATTATTGTCACACTCTAAAATTCTATTTTACCGGTTCTCCAAATAGGATTTTATTTGCATATTTGGTAGTCCAAATCATCTCTCTTTTGCAATTTACTATAACCTTGCTTGCCCTAACTTACCTTTCAAACATGTGCATTATCAACGTGTCCCATTCTTATAACCCCAAGGGGCTTGGCCTAGCTAAGGCGAACCTAAGTATTGGCTTAGTTCCATGTTCTAATTCTGTTAAAATCAGCCTATGCCATGAATCTGTAAATAGACGACCTCAACCATGAGATCGTACCGTAAAAAAAAACATGCTCTATTCTTTTACTCATATTTTCCATGTGCAGTCTTTGTACATTGATGTGGATAGTGACGTCCGGTAGTCTGTAGATCAAGAAGAACTGATACAATCCATCACTCCTTAATCCGAAGGGAGCAAGTGGCTACGTGTATATAATTTTTCAATAAATAAAGGTAAAAAAATTTTTATGGTTGATGATGAAACTCAAGGACCAATGATTTTAGTACTATTAACTCTTTAACATGTGAGTGATATAATTTTTTTGGGTCGAGTTTTAGAGTGCCACGTGGCAGTCAGATTGTGGAACACGGGTGAGGTAGCTGCCAGCGTGGGCCTCAAGCAATGTGGGGGCGCCACTTGTACGACATCCAACGTACAATCACGGGATATCTTGGGACTTGGGGTACTGCCGATTAAGGTGCGAGGCGGTCACTTAAAAGGCAGTCACGAGCTCCGCCCGTATTTTTTCTTTTTTAAAGTGCTTTCCCTTATAAAAAACTTTAATATCTTCTATGCAAGATAGGGTGATTATGTCTGTCTATTCTGTATTTTGGATTCGGACACTATCATGTAAAATTAGGAAGTGAATCTTATTCTAAACCTGTTTCATAACACATATTTCGAGTATCATGTTGGATACTTTTTACAACTTCTAGGTACTTTGCTAAGATCTTATGTTTTTCTCTCTATACATGACTATAATTTATGGGTTTTATAATTAAATAACTGAATTTATGGTAAATTTTTTGTATTATTGATTAATTTTCATTAGTTTATTGTAATGGTATAAGAATTATTAAATATAAGTTAAATCTAAGTAATTTTTAATTGTTTCATTATTATTTATTATTTGCCTATAAATTCTATAACATTTTAAATATAATAAATGTATAATTATTACAGTAATTAAATTAGGAATGTAAAAATTATTGCCAGTTGAAATATATATCACATTTCAAGTATCGTAATTGGAATCGAAACAAATCTATTCTAATTGGTTATCAATTCATTATCTAAACTTTATTCGAATATCATTAATGTCTACTTGGAACTTAATCTATCTGGTAAGTTCCAACCAGTTTCCCTAATGTAGGAGAAGGGGAAAAATGAATGGTTCGATCAGGTTTTCTAATAAATTTGATATAGAATCTTTTCATTCATATTGAGAGCTATAATTTCAAACTAAAAAGTTAATAAAAATCCAAAAAAAAAGAAAAAAGGTTTTGTAATATTATCTTTGAATTTAAGCTTCCTAGTTAGATGTAAATCTCTCTTATAACCCGAATGAAAGTTAAAAATAATATCAAATTGGGTTATGCGTGGACCAAATATTTTATAATTTTAGTAGAAAATTTAACAAACTAGCCGAACCAATAGTTGGGTGAGCTGGAAGAAGATGAGAGATCTAAAAGAAAGAGGAGGAATGGGTTTTAAAAGTCTTAAAGAGTTCATCAATCTGGCAGTGTTGGCCAAGAGAGCTTGGCTACTCTATTAGAATCCGCAAGCTTTGTGGGCACGAGTGTTGAAAGGCTTATATTTCCCCAAAGGTGAATTTCTGGAAACAACGAAAGGGAGAAAAGCCTCATGGATGTGGACCAGTTTGCTAGAAGGAAAGGAATGGTTACTAAAAGGAGCTTGTTGGAGGGTGGGTGATGATGGAATGATAAAGGTCTGGAAGGATCAATGGATACCAGGAAAAGAGTCCTATAAGGTGCTTGCTGGAAGTGAAAATAATAGGGATGCAAATCTCAGTGTGTGTGCACTAATTGATAGAAGTTCTTGGACTTGGAGAGCTGATAAGATTCGAGAACTTTTTTTTGAAGAGAAGAGCAAGGCTATTCTAAGTATTCGTCTTACTGAAGGGAGCTGTGAAGATAGTTTGATATGGCCTTTCGACAGAGGTGGTAGTGTGTCTGTGAAGTCAATATGCCTTATAAAGCAGATGCAGGATAAGGAATATCGAGATATGCCTTCTGCATCTCATCAATTTCTAAGAAAGTCTGGACAGGTCTCTGGCATTTCAAATATCCCCCTAAGATCAAGACTTTTATTTGGAGGGCTCTGCAGAATTCCATTGCTATCAAAGCAAACCTGTTAATTGAAGGGTATGCCTAGATGCTAAATGTGAGTTTTGCGGGGAACTAGAGACAGTGGAGCATCTGCTATTGGGATGTGAATGGACAGCATGTATTTGTTTGAAATGTGAACCTCAGAATTAATCGACAGCAAATTACTACTATGGATAAATGAATCGAAGAGTTCTACTGAGTAACATGATTTTGACTCTCTCAAGGATGATATTTGCACGAAAGCTGCTTGTCCCTATGGTATATATAGAAAGGCCGCAATAAGGCGAGGTTGAATGGTGGTGTGCCAAAGGTAGCAGATGTCTTGCAACAACTGAGATGAGTCATAGAAGAGTTCTATCCACACAGAACGAATTACGCAGGTGCTCTGAAGAGGTATGCCCCTAAGGCAGGGGTGAGACAATATCTGAAGATTGGGAATAGCCTTTCAAAACTTTATCAAAGTCAACATCGATGGTGCATGTGACGGGGGATTCGAAGGGCAGGGATTGGGGCTCTAGCTAGAGATGCAACAGGGAAACTCGCAGGAATTTGGGTAAGGAACTTATCTGTGTTGACTCGTTGACAGTGGAAACCCTAGCTGCTTTACATGGCATGGATGGGTTGCTGCAAACTTGGGAAGATTGTTCTTGAGACGGACTCTGAGTCACTCTTCAAAACCTTGTTCGGTAGGACGAAGATGATCCCTTGGCGCATCGAACCCATCCTTCAACGCATCAAGTCCTCGTTGGCGAGAATTTCTACAAGTGAAGCTCTCCCTGTTCGAAGAATAGCAAATTTTGCTGCTGATTTGTAGCCAAAATTCAAAGAGGGTTTTGCAATTAGGGTTGTGGCGAGAGCTTACCTGTGAGGCTGAGGTTGATCCTTGAGCGAGACGCTAGTGGAATGCCCCATCCAAAACCCTAAAGGGATGTCTGTACTCAAAACGATGTGTTTCACCATTAAATGAATTGCTCTTCTCAACAAAAAAAAAATGAACCAATAGTTTTAGGATTCAATTCTCTATACAAAATTACTTGTACCTCTTGTTTTTATTCTCTCTATTTTTTTATGTCAATGCGTCTCAATCGATGCGATGGAAAAAGCGGCAAGAGTATTCGAGAGTTTTTTAATCTAATATTGAATAAATTCATGCGAGGGCGATACCAACTCGCTAAATCCATTTTCTCCGATTAATTATTGTATCTTATACCAAATGCAAATCGATTTTTTTGTTATATCTTAGATAATATAATTAGCTTTCACGAAGATACTTTATTTGCATTTATTATGGTCATTTACTCATCTTCTAGTACACTAGAATCTAATACAAAGAGTCGCGAGAATCTTACTAGTGAGAATCAAGTTTGACATTACTGATTAAAAAAAGAGAATCAAATTTAATATCTCTTATTTTCAAATTAAGAATAATAGTGAGAGAAGACAAGGAAAACATGTACAGATCTGGTAAACGATAAGTTTGAGAAGAAAAAT